>JABBOT010000013.1:6526487-6687669 GCA_016165875.1 Acanthopleura granulata
GAACATTGTAAATTTTAAATTAAATAAGTAATTAATGAAGTCTGAAAAGCAACAAGGCGCCTCTTTTTCAGATATTAAAGCTATATTTGTCACAAATTTGAATAAAGAATTAAAATGCCTCTACACGCTTCTTTCCAACTAAAATTCATTTCAGACTTTGGATTCCACGGTGAATTTCGATAGATTCATATCATTTAGAAAGTGAAACACAATTGCATCACAAGTTAACGAGAACAACAACATCTCAGAAATCTTTTATAACAAATTAACAACAACAAAAACATATCAGAAGTCCTGGACACGGCAAAGGAACCATCATAATTTTCTCTTCAAAACATAAACAATTTCATCGCAAATTAGCAAAAACAAAAACATGTCAGAAATCTTAGAAACATCAGAGGAACTATTTTTCTTCTCAACGTTGGTTTTTCCCGAAATACATTGTCAGTTTCATAATCCATGACCTTGGACCAGTGCCTAATTAGCACAAACTACAACGTCATGTTTTGTTTCTGTAACTTAGACACAAACCGTCCATGAACGATAGGAATTTATGTCTACTTTAAAGAGACATGGTCGCTCCAACTTTGGATTTTCAAGCCAATTCCGATTGCCACTTCTTGAGTTTTGAAGTACGTTCATAAACTAAATAAGTCACGTTGAAATTAAAAATATCCATTGAATATGTAGCTTCTACTAGCTCGGAGAAGTCATGTCGTTATTCAAACTCAACACAAAGAGGGCTGGCCATTTTCCCTCATTAATATTCAACCGAAAGGACATGTATGCAGGCGTTCCAGATCAGTCGATATTGGCTGAATGAACTCGGATGATTTCGATTTTGAACACACATGTATATTATAGCAGTTTAAACAGCACCGAGAAAAGGCTACAATTCCAGACTTGCTTGTCAACCTGCGGAGCTCTCCTTTACGCATCTTTTTGACCCATTCTGTTAAGAGCAAGCCGCAAGTCTTTCTTTTACGCGCGTCATCAGCCACGTTTGTTTACATATGAAGTTTACCGAGCGCTGTACGCATGCTCTATTTCCACCGAACTGACAGCCCTTCATTTAAATATTGTGGCAGATTTTTGAGTTTTGAGGGGGTTTTTTTTGGTATTTTTTATCATTCATTTCGAGTACAATGTAGGTGGTGGGAGTAACGAAAACATTATAAAGCTTGTTTCTTGACGAGAATGCCTAACACTCATGTCCTACTGTAATAACGCTGAAATACCTACTATTTGGCTAACTATGTTAAGTAACACCACAAAAGCAACAGTAAAATTCTTGAAATGTGTTAACCGTCAAAAGCTGTGTGTTCTCACGTCAGCAATTATGATCGATACCTATCAAAACGCGACAAACGCCAGACGTGCCTCAGGTATGAGTGAAACATTTGGGGGGGGGGTAGGGGAGAGGGGTGTCATGCATGCGCAACGCACTTAATGAATCGACAGTTAAGGGAGAAAACTCACTGACACAAAACAGACTATTCCTATCAGATATGGATAGTCTCCCTTTACATCCTAAAAGAGACGAACGCTTTGGGTTACACATGCGCAATTCGCCCATTTGTGTCCAAGATTTTGCTCCAAATGGATAATTGCTGGAGTACCGAATGGATAATACTGCAACGCACGCAATCTTGGTTGTTGATACACTCTAAATTTCTATACTCTCATTTTACACCCAGTCAAAATATAGCAGAATTTTATCTGCTCTGGATACAACTGAATACCTTTTGCCAGGGGACTACTCACCCTCCCCCCTCCCCCCCCGAGGTTACCAAGGTGACAAAATGCTCCTACGTCATTTCCAGGAGAAACAGCTCAAAAATGGTGCTCATGCTGTCTTAATTTTTTGATTTGATATACAGAAACGTCCCAGCTGTGTATAGTGGTGGGGCATACCAAAATGCCAGCGTTTGGGGGTATACATTTTTGGGAGTTGAAGTTGACAGATTTATCACATAAATAGTAAAGAAAATCTATGCGCTCGTGTAACCTAAAGATATTCGAGACCGCGGACATCTGTGCACTTCACTCACTTGAGGCAGCGGCCAGTAGACGACGAGGAGAAAGATAACAAGAGATAGGAGAATGAACAACACTGGACAATATTCTGAGAACTACGGCTTATAATAACCAGAAATTACAGTATGTTTTACTACAGAACAATCTGCATAGCATGTGAAAATTATGAACATTAACGAAACCTAGTCTTGGGCTTATGAGGCCGTGAAGCAGAGTTCCCTGTGTTAACTTCCGTGTTATTTTGATAACGTTTTCACCACCGTCTCTCGGCTAGCAGAGCTTGTTGGCGCGAGTAAAACCGCTAATGCCCGGATGTACCCGGTCTCGAATAACAGGTGCTTATTCCAAGTACCAAGAAGGATCAGATATGATAGTAGTGAAATGTGTGACGAGATCATCTTTTAGATATGGCAACAACACGAACTCAAGAAAATATTAAATCAAATTGCTGTGATTGATTATGCAGTTGTCAGTATTACTCAAGTAATTAAACACAGCCGTGTTGTTTAAACCAGAGGTTATTAAAATCGGCGTTATGTCATTGTGTATACAGGTGTTAAATGCGATGACAACAAAGCACTCTGAGTAATTCTAGACCAGGGACGTCTAATAAATAGCATTTAACATCACGGTATTTTTTTTACCTAATTCGCCATGGTGGCGTGTAGGGGGCGTCTAATTGGTTATTTCGTGAACTTACATGAACAATTCGAATGAAACTCTAACTGAGGTGAACTGACAAGATTTTCACCAAACTACAACCCTGTCGTCGCTGCTTTGATTTTCCTCTCTGTGCTGTAGTCTTTTAACCTGAAAACAATACAGTGCGAACAGTAGAGCTAGAGTAGTGACGATAGTGTGACAGATCTAAAATGATGCAACATAACCGTGTATATCCGGGCATTTTTCAAATATAGGGTTTTGTATTCTAACATGCTTAATCTACATGCTTGAAAGGTAACAGCTTGCGCGACCCCAAGCACCAGAGCTTAAGCAGAGCAACGTACAAGAACACAACGATCTTAACCGCCATTTATCACACTCCACTGGTGCACAATTACTCAAAACACTGTCTTGTCATCAGTTTTCCCTAATGTTACCCAAGTCTGGGCAACAGAGAGGGGGGTCGAGGCAGAAACAAAACTAACACCTGAAAGCGATGTAGAAATCATGAGTAAGTATGATGCAAACGTCGTAACATGCTGCTGGTGGCTTACAGCCGATATGCAGTCTAATGTGGCTAAAATCACAACGGGAAAGTACTATAAAAACATATTTCTCTAGATTCTTAATAAGACTTTAGCCAACATTTACGCGAAGCAGAACGCTCAGTAGATACGTATCATCTAGTTCCTCTACATGTGAACGTCTATGTCTTAACATATCTCATCTTATTAGTTTGAAACTTTAATGTCACTAGTTATTGTACGCATACAACCGTGCATGACCGTTAAATCACTTATCTTGAACTCACAGTGAACATTCAACCTGTGCATGTCTACGATTTACAGGCCACTAGAAAACACAATATTTCCAAGTTCGTGTTAATGGATAAATGTTACCGATCAATTAAATAACCATTTACAATGCTTATGTGATACCCATGATGAAATCTTACCTGAAAGTGGTGTATAGATCATGTATTATAAAGTGCAAATATGATGCAAACGTCGTAAAATGCTGCCGGTCGCTTACAGCGGATATGTAATGACGTCACAGTGTCAGCCACCGTTACCGCACATATTACGACATCTACATCCCCTGATTGATAGCTACGCGAATTTCAGGTCCTGACAAAGTATCAATTCCCTCAGATAAGAGACTGTTCGTACAATTCTACAGTCACCCAAATATGAAAGAATAATTTCCGACCAAGGGATAAACTGGTATTACTTCTTATCAGTAAAATAAAGCAAATCCACCGTAACTCTACACAACTGTAGACGTCTGTAACAACTGAGTACGAAATGCTTATAAGAGTTATTTCCCTTGAATGAAGTACATTCATTAGCTGGGTCACACTAACACTGACATCAAAACAGTGGAAAGGAAGCAAACTTCGGCATTTCAAAGTCCACCAGCTAAAGACTAAAAATACATCCATGGACGGAGGCACAATGCAAACTATTCTAACTGCTACTGGTGTATTTAACATGATCGGTATTCACGGGAAAGCATTAGCATTAGCATTGGCTGCTGTCGTATACATGAAATATTCTTGAGTGCGGCGTAAAACAAGAATCAAATAAATAAGTAGAATGTGTCTTACCACGTGTTGACTTCCCTTTCGGGTCAACCTTCTTGTTTGGTTACCTCAAGCGTGGGATTAATGCTATACCTAAGCAATGGCTTGCGAAGTCGCTTTTTTCGAGTTATCTTAGGTACTTTGGGCTTTTTGTTGGTTTCGTACGTCGACTGGCGCTCAGTCATTTTTAGTGATATCCATGTTCTGCGCTCTTTGTCTTGTGTTCCAGCCTGGCCACGAAGTTTTCTCGGGAGAAAGCGTATGTTATCGAAAAAGACGATGACGGACAACATTTGTACTTTCCATATTACGAGCTTTTTGGGGGCAAGTTCATCACATGTAGCACACATCAAGGCTATTAGAATGTTGAGGGACAAAATGTAACAGTTAATCACAAACAGGTAGTATACGATACGGGCCAGCCATGGCTCTCTGGCCATGTCCAGACTAACATCGTCCAGGCCCAGCATCAGGGAAACCATTGCAGTCATGAGACTTGTAAATTGATCGCCTGTTTTACCTGGTTTCGGGACGTCCCAAACCAAAAACATCACAACGGTAAATCCAAAAATGTTGATCAGAATGAAAAATAGAAATCGAACAATGTCGTGGAATATTACTCGCTGAATCATTACAGCCAAAAAACTAAAATGCCTCAATGTGCGAAAGAAGAAATTAATGAAGCCGAAGTCAGCCAATAAAGCAAGGACCAAAAAGAAATTTGATGACGTGACCGTAGCGGAGGTGGCAAAGAACCAGATGTGATCCACGATTGACGACACAGCCGACACCCCAAGCAGTATCAAATACGATCCGTCGTGCAACTCGTTGAACACAGACTTTAATGCCGACAGATATTTTGCGTTTCCCCTCGGCATAGAACAACGGTATTTGATTTGATAAAATATAACAACTATTTTGAGACAGGCGTAAATGAGGTCAAAGATGAGAGGAACCCAACTTGCCGAAGCGTGAAGCCACTCCACACCACCGGCTCTTTTAATGCCCGCCACGCTGACACTCGCCACCAGCAGAAGATGGAAGAATGCCCACAAGTAATACGGTATCTGGTATGTCTTCCACTTTTCAGTGATGCACTTGCGGACAACGTAGTGATCAACGAAGTCTTCGGTGCTTCGTGCGTCGTGTGCAAAGACAGTCCTGATGACTGACTTTGGTTGGTGAGGATCGTCTGCACAAGGCGGCAGTTTCGCTTTGTGGTACGCTTCATAGGCCAGAGTATCAATCTGAGTGATGTCAACCTCCGTAACGTCACTCATACCCTCTGTGCTTCTATTGTGTTGGAATATGCCAGGAAGTGAGAGGATCTTATCAAACAGTTCAATCTGTCCACAAAGAACGGCCAGCGTGAGAGGGGTATGTCCTTCTACATTGACTTTCCTCCACATGTCTCTTCTGGTGGCTTCTGCTGTTTTACACTCGTAACACAGGAAATGAATGGTGTCCCAAACTTTGCCGACGTTTTCAGGATTACTGTATCGGACAAGAGAATGAAACACGTTATCTTCGTAGCCATTTTCTAAAGCGATATCAGCCCCATAGTTTAGCAGCAGCCTTATCATATCTTTCCTGAAAGTCAAGGCAGCTATGGACAACGGAATTTGTCCCGCCATAACCGTATCCTGAAATTCCGATCCTGTTGCTTTTTGTTGAAAGAAATCCTTTCTTTCTCGAATCTTTCTTAGCATTTCCTCGACAATCTCTACCTCTTCCCTGGCAATAGCTATGTGCAATGGCAGCCGACCCTCATATTCAGGCGATTCCTTTTCTTGATGTTGAAAAATTAACGTAGAATCGCTTTCTCTGATTGTATTTATGATGTCTTCATTGTTGAGATTCTCTTCAGTCAACTTTTTCCACAGAGTTGTGTCACTTGTACGGGCGTCTGACATTGTGAATGTATCGATGTCCCTGTTTGTGCGATGGCTTGTTGCTTTTAAGTCAATGGTCGACCTGGTCGACCTAAGACCTTTCTTAAGGACGTTTATGTAGAAGTGCACCCAACATAAGCACCAGTGGATGACTTTGATTCCGTTCACCAATAGGCAGATATTATCGTCGGGGGTCTTCAGAGATATCTGCAAATGATAAAGATAAAGGCATTGATTTGGCACCACGTATTCATCTCCTGACGGTAGAGTGTCTGACTCATATCGTTTGTTGTTTTTTTGACAGATTAACCTCGCGCAATCTACGGGCTAAGTAAAAGTTTTAAAAGGTTGTATGCATTGTAGCACATGGGGTTTTGGACAAGCAACAAAAATAACGTATATTTCAATCAAACGTATAGCACATAGCACATTTTCCGACAGTTGATATGCGTGCAGACAAAATCACATTCTAGGAGACCGACATTCATATGCCAGTCGTCAACCAAAATGGACGTTCCGAGTCAATAAGACTTTTGTTAAATGCACAGAGTAGAAAAAACCAATCACACGATTTGAGCGAGCTTAACAACTTGTCTGGTTTCAGTCACATCGTGAGATGAAATTCAACAACTTGCAGACGGAAGTGAATTTCTTCCCGAGTATGCATTTTCTATCATCACCTGAAACATTATTGACTTTGACGAAATGTGAATACCTCAAGAAACATGTGTATCTATATGATAATGAATAAACGGCTCGGTTCAAATAAATATCCTCCCATAGCGCTTACCTTGTCAGTCATGCAATACTGGCAATCGACTTCGTCTACAGGCAGTGTTATGGACAGTGCTACATATGTGAATATAACACGATCGTTTTTTCCTTACTTCCACGCATTTTGTTTGTCTGTTGCCGTAGGTGATAGCCCTTTCTATTGACCGCTTAGGGTATAAACGCTTGTTTGTAGATTCCCGGGACTGCATCGATCTGTCAGTTAGGGTAACTCAGTTAGGGTGTATTCTGGGTGCTTACTTTCAGTTTCACTTTGCAAGTTGCCCGTCTCTCAGGTCTGCATTCTGGTCGAGGTATTTGATCGTACTGTGTTCCTATGCCTGATATTGACATTATCTTCTTGGCATTGAGATTATTCGTGGCAAAAGCTTGAGTTGACTTTGTTCATTAGCTTTATTACTTGGCCTAAAATAAAGTATTTGCAGGAAATATGTTAGTCAAGCTGTCTTGGACATCGCCGTCTGAACCTTTCCCTCTCCTGCCCCCAGGATCCAGAATGTTCAGAACATGAGATCAAAATCCCTAATTTAGACTGAATACTTTTGTCCTGACCAGAAACGTTCAATGCCGCCACAACACGCCAAAATGAACAATCTTTGTAGCGTCACTATACATGTAACTGATACTGGGCTCATCGATTTTTCAGTCTGGCTCTGCACTTTGGTAGAAACAATGATAATCATAGACCCACGTTTGTAATGTCTCACAACATATATTTGTGCAGAATGTGGTGTGTTTACACATGGCTCCCCCTCCCCCACCCCCGGCAGACACACACGCACACACGCACGCACGCACACACTTCTCTACACTAGCATTTCATAGCGGTGTTTATACATGTACATATAATCGACAGTGGAGACCTTCGAGGCTTTGCCCTAATTTCGCGATGTTAAATTAGACGGGGCTTCCGTGGCGGTGTGGATTAGCCCCCGGGCTAACACGCATTAGTGTCGGTCGCTGCGACATCAGGTCTAGCTCACAAAAGTCAAGAGTTCGTACGAGGGAAGTTCTGCAAGCAACGTGCTCATGGTCACAGGTTTAACCCTGCCTCTCTTCTGTTTCCTCCCACCCGTGTACACACGTCGTCGTACACAGTAGAAGCGAAATACTCCCTAAAATACATTGTGTTGCTTATGATTTCTTTCTTTCGGCAAAGAAGTCTGTAAGCTTCAGAGCTATGCCATAATTTAATGGTTCCCTGTGCTTCAGATCATGTTCTGTTAGTAACAATGCATTTGATCGGCTGGCATCCTTCATAGCGTAAATTATGATTGGCCTGAGTCACTTACTTCCTTCTATCTCGCAAAACTATCACTCCATGAGTACTTGCTTCCTTTTGCCTCTTTATTTAGGATTAAAGTAGAGTGTATTTCACAAAATCCTAATGCTCAGACATTCACCTTCCTTCCGTGCGTGTGAGATACGCGTGGGTTACTTGATGTTTGTGAGATGAGTGATTGATTTTTTTCAGATTCAGATTGAGGTTCAGTCTTCTTCATCACCAACAAGGTTTACACGTACGTCATTCAATCCTGGTTGACAATATGGCGGGAAACTAAACCCCATCGGGCTTGAGTTATCCATGATGTCATGTACTAGAACTGATTTGATGGATTATGGTGTAAACATGGCGAAATAGGTACTAAAGCATTTTGTATTCGTACCTCTATGTACATCAAACGCTTGATTAAACAAGGAAAGCCTATCTTGTGACATTCAGCGTGCAACTACGGGCTAAGTCCATATTAAATATGTTTCAAGACCATATTTAAAAGCGGACACAGATGATATTAGTGTCATTTCTATGGGTAGCTTGCTCCAAATACGAGAACCTTAGATCTGCAGACTATGTAGCGACAGAGAAGTTCTACAGAATGGTCTGTAAAAATTTGAAGTGTTATCTATGGTTTCAAAACAATGCACATTTGACACCCTTGTAAAATATTCTTTAAATATTTCTGGTAATTGAAAATGTTTTCACATAAAACTTTAACACACTTGCAAACACAGGAAGTCATTTATCTCAGAAAGAGTAAGTATCTCATTTATCTTAGAAAGAGTAGGTACCTCATTTATCTCAGAAAGAGTAGGTATCTCATTTATCAAAGAAAGAGTAGGTATCTCATTTATCTCAGAAAGTGTAGGTATCTTATTTATCTCAGAAAGAGTAAGTATCTCATTTATCTTAGAAAGAGTAGGTACCTCATTTATCTCAGAAAGAGTAGGGTATCACATTTATCTCAAAAAGTGTAGGTATCTTATTTATCTCAGAAAGAGCAAGTATCTCAAACTGTTTGGCTAACACCGATGAATTGTGATAATGAGCAGAAAAATTTAATAATCAGACAGCCCTTTTTTGAAGAGTAACGATTGGTCTCAGCTAGGTGGAGGAAGTATTTCCCCAAACAATATTATCATACAGGAGATGAGGATATACAAGTGAGTAATAGAACATGATAATTGTTTTGAGGATAACACACAGTTTTATACACGAAAGCACACCTATACTGTGTGACAGCTTATTTCATGGGACATTGATATGGTCAATCCAGTTGAACTGATCATTAATGATCAAGGAACTTCAAGCTGCTTACTTGTTCAGTTTTACGGTTGTTTATGGTAAGTTTTTGGCACATTGATATTTACATTACTCTTGAATGGTTTTATAAACATGAATTTGGTTTTATTTACATTAAGAGAGAGCTTATTTGCAGAGAACCAAATAAAGAGTTTATGTTCTTCGGTAACAGTCGTCATAAGTTTGATAGGATCATCAGCTGATAGCATAACACTAGTGTCATCAGCAAACAATAACACATGCAACAAATCGTTAACACATTTGATATCATCGATATGTTAGAGGAATAGAGTAGGTCCCAGTAGTGATTCCTAGGGAATCAATACCACATAATATATCTTTAAATGAAGATCTGATATAACTGGCGTCTCCCAGTCCAAATAATTTTGGAACCATGCATTGATAACGTAGTGCTGATGTTTTTTTTTAACAAGATGTCATGGTTGACCGTGTCAAATGCCTTTGAGAGGTGCAGAAAACAGGCTATACTGAATTGTTTGTCTTCTTTAGCTTTTCTCAATTTGTCTACCAGTGATAATACAGCTAATGAAGTTGACTGATTAGGTTAAAAGCTCGACTGAGAAGAACTAATCATGTCAGTTTCCTCCATAAATTACAATTTAATATCGTCCAGTCCAGCCGCTGCATTTTTCGAACCATGTATTATGTTAACTACTAGTATTTCTTTTGCAGAAGCTGGTCGAAAGAAAAATGTGTTTGAACATGCACCGTCAACATGCATTGTATAAAGTAGGAATCACACAGCCACATTTGACCCGTACTGGAAGTATACACTTTTTCGCCAATGTGGAATTAAGTACATGTTGCTATAATCTAACGAAGAAGGTGATCAATCAGGAGGAATTCAGAGAATCTCAAAAATCGTTTCCTTTCATTTGTTTTTTTTTGTATATTGTCATACATAGCTTTTAACGTTGGTGATGTTGGCACCACTTCGCTTGGCATTCATCACAAGAGTGATAAGCCAAGTACTGGTCGGCCCAGTGTCAGTGTGATAGGATTGACTTGTCTGATTTCTTCATCAAGTACGCCAGCGAATAAGTGACCATCCGGATCACGAAAAAGGCAGAGACGGTCGGCGCTTTAAACATTTACCTTTATGTTGTGATGGACGCCCAACTCAATATCGAAGATGGAACATTCGTGTTAGCACTCTATTAACCTCTTACCCAGGACCCTCCACTCGGGCAATATCTGCGGAATGACAGGGAATGGAGAAACTGTATTAGCTCTGGACCTCCAGGAGGGTCCCTACCGTAGTGTCTTCCAGCATACTCTGATCCTGTGCCCCTCCGTATGGTACAACGAGGAGATTCAGAAGCGCCCTTGGGTGTGGAGCGACCCAGAGGTCCACGTTGTTGGCCCAGGGGAAAGGCTCCACGAGTACCTCCATCCCCTCTACCAGATTTTTCAGGGAGAGCGGACAACATACATTATTGACGATTGCTCGGCGAGGAAGGCTTTGACCAATAAGAAGGACATCCTCTCTGAACTGACCTTCTCTGACCGCCATGCTTCGCAGTCTGTATGGGTACTGACCCAAAATTACAACTCGGTTCCAAAGGATCTCCGCGAACAGGCACGCTGGGTCGCTCTGTTCCACTTCAAGGACAGAGACAGCTTTGATGAATGCTTGCGTGAAAACGACACCGTCCCCTCGGAAGAGCGGGCCGTACTGAGAAAGCAGCTGGCGAGTAGAAATCATGCTAAGCTTGTGTTGAAGACTGATCAGCCGGTTGAATACCATGTCCTATGACGTGGGAAGCGTTGTTGATTAGCTGCTGTATCACACAGGTGAGACCCTTGAGTCAATACCTTGCCCTAACCACGGAAACTCTAAAGTTTATACTTTATACATCTGCTTCTGTTCAAAGTAAGATAGTCAATTTAATACACTGTCATTAACAGCAAAGTTACACACAGTGAAAGCATGAAAATATCAGTAATTATGAAATAAGCACGCGAAGCTCATTCAGCGATAACAACACGTCACAAGTTGACACTCTCCCTGCCAACGGGTGTTACAGACCATTACGACGGTATACGTGCGTTGAACATTTATGTATTTTTTAAATACTTGGATTGATAATGCATTCTATTGAATAAATGAGGTTTAATACACACGCTTTTATGGAGTGGACTCAAACGGATGGAAGTTCTTCTTTTAATTCCCAAGGGTTGGTGGTTTACAAATAGCTGTGTGAAAATCCTACACAGATTTAAAACTAACGAATTTCAAAAATACTGTTTGGTCACTGGCCTACCTTCTTAAAACGAAACCCGACGATAAACATCGCTGAGCCTACTCGACAATTTCGCTTCCGTCATGTCTGGCCTCGTTTAAAATTCCTCTCAACTCAAATGTCATGTTTGTTCTGTACCAAATTGCTTAATACCCCTGTTGCGATCACGGTTCTATGGGAAATCAAAATTGACAAAAAAACTATACTGATTCATTTCCAAACGTTTTGCGAGGATTCAGTGGGGTGGAGGATATAATTCGATGGTTTCCGGAAGTAGGGGTTGTGATGTCAAAACGAGACCGTCGATTCGGACTTCATTCAATCAGGTGCTTGTTGGCCAGCGGACAAATAATACATATGTGGGATTATAAGGATACATGTATGAAAATCCAAAAGATAATTTTACACCCGAACGCAGCTGCACTCAGGCCCGTGAGTTCACTGGCGTTAAGGATACATGATCAAGGGCAGTGCTGTGAGACAAAATTCTTGAGGAAATAGCGTTAAAGTTCGGCTAAATAATCGAAGAAGTAAACCGTTACCTGAATAGTTAAAGGGTTGATTCCGCTTTTCCCAGACTTACACTAAAGACCTGTGATTCTCACCGCACCGCACCTGATGTCCTCGGTAACCCACAACCGTACTTCCGGCGGGGCACGTGACTACTGAAGTCGAGCCGTCTGCAGTTTTGTTAAGAGTTCAGTCTCTCACTAAAAGTCCTGTTTATGTGTCATTTTTTCCGTGTTCCTTCTTTTTCATTACACTAACTGTGTGCAGCATTTAATTTTTAAACTATGGGGTTATACATCGATCAAAGAAACACAGACATTAGAAATCAGAAAATTGCCTGCTACTCTGACGACGAGATAATATAATCCGTCATGGATTGTCAAATAAATGTTTTCAGTATATCACATCGTTGCTGTCATATACGACCTTCGCCCTCGCTCTCATTGCGGTGCTTTAGCGGTAATAAGCGGACGACTTCGCTCTCTGTCCATTGGAGCATTCTAAGGTTTGTTAAGTCCACAAGTGTGTCACCGATCTGGTGAGTGCGTCACAGGTAGACGTTTATCAACAGCTTCCCAGGGGTCGGTGCTTTATCCCGGGCACTCCGGATTCCTTAATCCACGGAAGTGAGCGCCATCATATAACTGAAAACTTCTTGAGTATGGCGTTAAACAATAGTGAAGTCAGTAAAAAAATATTACAACCTTGTTTTCCAAGTATACGCACACTTTAACTCACCATTCTTCTTCAAACTGCATACACTCTAATGTCTTAATCGGGTGTCGTAATGTTTTCCTACACAAGAATACCGGTACTAATTTTACAAAATCTTTGCACTGTATTTGATTTGGTGTAAAGTTCATATGACCTTTTTCATCGGAATCTCCACTGACGACGCCTCGTAACCTGCACTTGATTGTGTGCATCATGTAATCACGTTATAATAGCTTAGTTCAAAATCAGATTAGCTTCCTTGGCAAAATGTTCACGAACATACTTGAAGAGTAGAACAACATTAGTAATAATACATGCCTGTGTCACGAATGTTCTCTTATGAAGTAAGGATATGTACTACTTCAAACAAACAAATGTGACAAGCCAAGTAATGATCAAAGTCTAAATAATCTGGAATTTTGGGAGTGGGTTATTCCTCATGGACCGGAATTTTCTAAAGCCCGAAGTAAAGTGAATAAATTCGACTCGCTTAACACAGAAAATTTGAGTCAGTGAATGAAATCTTTTTGTCCCTTATTGATTTGTAAAAATGTTTGCAGTTTGCTTAGCTTGTATAGATAACTTTATGACACACGTAGTTATTCATTATTACCGAAGGTTTGGGGTCCTCCATGGGATTCATGGATCGCCTTTGTATAGGATAGGGAGTATTCCAAAGTCGAAATATAGCATAGGTTTTTACCATGGAGTCATGGTTCCACAGAAAAAAGAAAACTGAAGAGCAAAGAAAAGTTATCAGAAACAAACAGGTTCCTCGCAAGTTCCTTGGGCTATATGTTGCTATATCGGTCAGAGACATACGAGGTAGAGGGTTCGAACCAAGCTCTCTGTAGTTCGGCTAGGCCTCCATGGCTCAGTTGTCCTGTCCCCGACTGAGATTAAACCGTAAGGAAATGGAGTCTGGCATCTTTGGTTGATAGCTCTATGTTGAAATACATGCAATGTTGAAACCAGTGAAGTGCCAGAGCAACTTCACTGTTTTTCTCTTTTTTTTTTCTTTTTTTTTCTTTTTCACTTAATTCTGCTTAAGCCCTGGTGGTAGGGGGAGCGTAATTTGTTACTTCGTAAACATTTATATGAACCAGAGCTGCGACGACAGTTTGATAGGCCAATTGTCAGACTTACGCGGTGAAATCCAGGCTCTTGTCAATTTACCTCAGTTAGGGTTTATGCTAACTGTTCACGTATTTGTGTAAGGAGTAACAATTTAGGCGCCCCCTAGCATGGCCAACGCCGAAGTAGGTAAGAACAAAATGCAGTGATGCTAATTCTAAGACTGAACTGTTACTACTTAAAACGCTGTGTTGTTGTCACATTAAATGCACAATGCAAACAATGCAAAGGGACCAGCCCCTGGTTCGTCTGAAATGAATAGAAGGAGAACCGATTAAATTGACGAAATCATGGCAGCACAGCACTTTCAGCCATTCCAGACCAGTGACGTCTAATAAAAAGTATTGAACATCACTGTAATTTTTTTTATCCAAATCTACTTAAGCCATAGTGCTAAAGGGTGTGTAAGTTATTACTTATTAAAAACTTGCATGAACAACTAAAGTAAATCCATAAATGAGGTATACTAACAAGAAGCCGGGTTTCACCGGTAAGGTGTGGCCATTGGCCAACTGTCACATTGTTGCGTCTGCTCTGGTTTCACTCTCTGTGCTGTCTCTCTTAATGCTCGGGGCTTGGGCAAAAGATACCGACTTCAACAAATTACCGAGCGTACACTGTTAGAAAACTCCGTGCTTTTGGACCACACTAACAACAGTCTGTCTGCTATCTTTTTTTCACAATCAAAATACATTTCAGCGTTTGCCAAGCCTTTTTCCAAAATTTTATAACCCTTCAGGAAGTTTGGTAAAACAAATCCCTGATTATTAATCGTTACTTCATGTGTAATATCATTTCGACACATGGAATTCTAGTTTTTGCTTGATTCCTTACATGTTGTATGTGTCACAGGGCGGTGGTGAAGTCACAGGGCGGTGGTAAAGTCACAGGGCGGTGGTGAAGAATACGTGAGTGGACATTCTGGAAATTATGGTAGCCCTGAAAAGCCTTGTTACTGGAGGCCCTGGGTGGTAAGCATATAACCTGGATGAGCGCTACTGTTGTTGCCGCAGTGATACTCCTGTTCCTGATGTTCCTGCCAGTTTGTGTACTGCCGAAGTGCTTTCTGAGCACATGTGCACATAGAAATGTGACGTAATACAAGAAAGAAGCACACTGCTTTGGACCAGTTTGTGAAAGGCGGGAAGGAGTCTCACTGTGTGATGACAACACAGCATGCAGTTTGAGAAATTCTACAGCACTGTCTGAGATATTACACTTAACATCTTTAGACATTTTTGATTAATTCTGTAAAAGGTAGCGCGTGTTAATTGTAACTTTTTTGTGAAGATATATCAGCTATCAAAATAAACCCCTGTGACTGAGGCAAATTCACGAGAGACCACTTGCCATCTGTCACATTGTTCGTCACTGCTTTGGTTTTACTCTCCAAGCTTTTGTACTAATCAGCTGAGAATGGAGAATAGCACCGTTGTATCCGATGCATATTGGTGCACATTGATGGCGTTATGCCGCCTGAAATTAGCTGCACTGATGGCCTTATACCGCCTGCCAATGGTTACATACTGATGTTTTTGCTGGGGATTAATACTGTAACTGGGCTGTGAAATGAGGGTAGTTAATTCTCGTTAATCCACAGAATACAGCGCACAGCGCCTCGTGCGGAAAATGTCTTTGCAAATCTAATGTATTTTGAGTGTAAATATCATTTTCACCACAATTTTCACAAATTTTCCAGTGAATCAATAAGTCAGTTATTGGCCACATCCTCAAGCTTTTTTCTCTTATACGACGGTGCGCAGCTTTATTAGGGAGGACACGAGGGTGACCGGGATGAACGATCTACCTTTGGCAAATTACTTTCTCTCTCGTGACGTACAGATTGTCACACGATATTGATGGAAAACATGCATGCGGCCTTACACAAACATTAGCTACCTGTAGGTGGTCGTGGGTTTTCTCAGGGATCCCTCCTGTTCCTTCTCTCCATGATGCTGGCCGCCGTCGTATAGCTAAAGTATTCTTGAGTACAGCGTAAAACACCAAGCAAATAAACAAATAGATTAATAAATGAATAATTAAAATTATTGACGAAAATTCATACTTTCGAAACACATTTACGTAAACTATACCCATGGAAGACATGGGATCTTCAGCAAACCAAAGACTTTGCAAACGACCCTATAAGCCTGCTGGGCTTCATACAAAACGTGAAAGATGGTAAAACTACAAATTCCTTGCCTAGGGCCGGGATTGAACCCTCATGACAATGAGACGCGCATCACTTCCGTCGTTAGACGTTTGCAAAAATGACACCAGAGGTGCACATTAACCCACTGGTACAGAGATGTTTTTTTTGAAAATGAAGCCATGCGTTGATATTCCAAACGGCCTACGTTTTTCTGGCTTAGATTTCGACACACAAATATAGATTTACTTTATGTAGATCTAATCTTTTCAGAGCCCTCTGGCTTTGGTATCGAAGATAATGACCTTGTCCTTAAGCCAACCAATCGACTTGCCCATGGCTGAGTCTATCCAGGGAGTGCTGGAGGGCCCCACGGTTGCTTAATTGCATTTTTTTAGCCAGTCCAACGATAGAAAAGGTGGGGTTTAAGACGTTTGGGGGCGCTGTGCACCATTTAAGAGGAATGGCTGCAGAGCAAAGCCGTGGAAAGCGGCAGTGAATAAATGAAAAACTTCATAAATAATGAAAGCAAATCGACACAACTGGACCAGTTAGAAATACTGAACGTCACTCACGTATAAGGCCTGGCCACAGCGGTCGGGTCTACGAGAGCTTATGACGCCACTCAACTCGACTGGACGTGTGAATGTGTTGCCAATCGCCGGAGAACATAACACTGCATTGAAGCCGCATGCACGTAGCGACTTGAGTACACAACTCCAACGTGTCGTTTGGTTGAGTATATAAACAGGTTGGAATAACTTTGTTTTAAGATTTTTCAAATAGGAAAAGGAAAATATTATATGTAAATAAATTTTAACGTTGAATAGAAACAGACATTCGTTTGGTAATGTCTTTGGGTGTGTGGGAGGTTTGCGATTCCATGGATTGCGCGGACCTTCCTGCTGAATAATGCTCCCCAAACGTAGATGAAAGGCGTCCTCTGATTTGTACGGCTCTAGTCCAAACATTCATTTTATCTCCACACACTCACACACTTCAATCTTACACACTTACACACTTCAATCTTACACACTTACTCACCGATGTACTCAATCTTCCATATGCACTTCTCATGCATTTTTTTATTTATTCAAATTTAAAAATAATTTAAATGTGTGTATATTTATATCAAATAATTCCAAAAATAAACGATTTTCATTCAATCCTTGGTTGCATTTTGACTTTCTTGAAAGTGATTTTTTGAACATTCAAGAGTTCGCATTGAATGTATTTTCTTCACATTTGATAAAACTGTTTCTAAATATTGCAACTCTTTGCATATATAATTAGTATAGTTATATAAATAGTTAATACATGTATGATAGCCTTCCCATGATTTATACTTCGCTGCCTTAGCCGAATTTATGACTATATCACTTATATCACTGTGAGAGTAAAACTGAATTTGGTGGCACAAACTCTATAGAAAGGGGACAAAGATCAGTTTTAGATGTGAAAAGATCATGGAAAGAATTTTAGCATTGTCTATCCTAACCTAAATTTTATCCACAGTGTGCTTAATATGTTGAAGGAAACCTAGGCCATGACCTTGATGTTATCTTAAGGGTGTGCTTTGATCTGAACGATGGCAAATACAGGCACTTAGGTGAACAATTAGATACAGTCACTGTGCTAGAATTAAGGTTGATATACCATTAAGGTATATAAATAATTCTATTCCCTCAATCCAAGTCAAATGAGTTTAATTACGTTTAAAAAAATGCTTACTTCTAGGGAATTTATTTTTAAGCTCAGTGTAGATGTATTATGCACCCTTGGTGTTGCAATGCAAAGTGCTGAGTCGCTTAACATAAAGAGATGAATAAAAAAATGATAAATTAAAAAAAAACAACCACTGGCAATATTTATTTGCTTACCACGATGGCCGCACGGCAGTTAAAACGGAGACAATTTCACTACTGGCCATTCAAGCATCGGAAAGGATAGTAGAAGGTCTTTAAGGTAAAGGATTCAGCAAGACCAAGGTAAGACATCATCTGTACAGACACTTAATAACCCAAACTCTATTACAGATTGTCCGTAAACACTTTCATATCGGGCTGAGAAAGGGTCATTCCACTAAACACGTTCGTCCAAATATCGGAAAGTATTGCTAACTTGAGATCATAGACTAGTAGTCGTAGTTTTCGCTGTTTTGAATGTGGCTTTAAAGTCAGTTTACTTCGGTTTTATTCTAACTGTTCATGTAGGTGTTTAAAAAGTACAACTTACATAACTCTTAGCGCCATGGCTTAAGTAGAATGAGTTGAAAAATTTGAAAAGATGTTAAATGTAATTTATTAGACATCACTGTTCGGATGTTTTGTCATGATGTCACAGGTCTGATGTGTTGTCATGGCATGAAACATTTGACATCTTAATCCCCAAATGTTGCACTCTAAGGTTGATTTGCATTCCGACGTCATTTTGATGTAGAACTACCTTTTCTACTTTTCAGTCATGAAGAACGGCCGCAGTTGGGTTCCTCTTTGTTACCTTGTGTGTGCCGATGTGAGCCATCTCCTTTAATTCTCTGGGTGTCTGCTTACTATCTCCTTATTGTAACCGATTTCTTGTAAATCATTTTCTATACCCAATCAGATGTGACAAAAATCATGTACTCAAAAGATGTATTCTCAAACACAGACTTTATATGACTGGCACTGTAGGTAACCTCCTGCATTGCCTCACCGTGTAACAGATTATAGACAGCAGTAAGAGAAAGCCCATACCAGCTCTTGGATAATAAAATTGCAACTTCTCACGCAACACATGTTCGTTCATGTGAGGCATTAAGCCGCTAGGCTTTGATATATACCAGAACGAAACAGCAATAAATGGTTAAGTACAGCGAATATTTGTAAAAGAAAATACAGGTTATTACGAAGCAACGGCGAAGAATCAGCATAATGCCTTCTTCCTTGGAACGTATCTGAACAAAGATATCAGAATTCTTTCATATCTCATAGACGGTTAAGATCAAGACACACTGTTCTTTTGAGGAAAATGAAACGTGTTCTGCGTTTTCTTTTGGATTTGGACTTGGAGTATGAAACTTCTTTCATTTCTTACATTTTGCAGAAACGCTCAACTTCAACAGCAGCAACAACAGCAACAACTCCAAGGAAAACCACAGAAACAACAACAGCGCGCAGCGGGACCATATTCATACTACCCAGGGCCTCCATCATTTCCAGGTTTTCCAGGTTTACCAGGTTTACCAGGTTTTCCGGGATACCCACCCACGTACCCTCCATCACCGTCCTGTGACACATGCAGCATGTAAGCAATCGAATATAAACTGAAATGTCATGTGTCGAAACGATATTACGCATGAAGTAACGATTAATAACTAGGGTCTGGTTACACGGAACTTAATACACTGTTGCAAAATTTTCGAAAAAGAAAGGGTAAATGGCCTGGCAACAAGCTTGTATTTTGATTGTGAAAAAACTGGCAGTGATGGCCGTAATATCACCGTGTGAAATAATATATGCACCCTACATAGATCATGTGTTTCTCCTATTACGGGTGTTTTACCACAATCGACGGTAGGGGGCCTCAGGGGCTCGGTTGGGGAGCGCGCTAGAGCAGCGTTATGACCCAGAAGCCTCCCACCAATGCAGTCGCTGTGATTTCAAGTCCAGTTCATACTGGCCTCCTCTCGGGTCGCACGTGGGGAAAGTCTGCCAGCAACCTGCGAGTGGTCGTGGGTTTCCTCCGGGCTTTGACCGGTTTCCTCCCATCATAATGTAAAAGTGAAAAATTCTTGAGTACGGCGTAAAACACCCATCAAATAAATAAATAAGTAAATAAACAAGTAACTGTACTTTTAAAATGCTCACAGATATACAGAGAGTAAAACCAGAGCAGCGACCGCAATGTGATAGTTGGCAAATGGCCACACCTTTAGCGCTGAAATCCCACCTCTTGTCAAATTACCTCAGTTAAGGTTTTATTTCCATTGTTCATGCAAGTGTTTAAGAAGTAACAACTTACACGACCCTTGAGACCATGGCTCAAGTATAATTAGTTAAAAAAATCACCGTGTTACCGATGTTAAATGCAGTTTATTAGACGTCACTGGTCTGTTGTGTTGTCATCAAATGAAACATTTTCTTCAGAACCTCGTCACGCGGGAGCTTGATTTCGTTAATGTCATCGGTTCTCTTTCGTTCTACCCAGAAGAACCAGAGGTCTGGTCGCTTTGTATTGTTTCCATGTCATTTTGTATTAATTTTTACAACAACACAGTATTTTGAGTAGTTCTAGACCAGTGACGTCTTTGAATTGCCATTGTCATCACGGCATTTTTTTTTACCCCATTCAGCGTCAGTTACGGTAGTAGGAACGGTGGGTGAGGAGGGCGTGTTACACTCTCCACTTAAACACTCTCACTTCTTAAAGACTTACATGAACAGTTAGAACCTCTCTAACTGAGATAAATTCGCAAAGTTGCTGGATAAATGCGAATAATTAGACATGATTGGTCTAGAATTACTCAAAATGCGGTAATGTCACCACAATTTAACATACCGAAGAACCTGAACGCAATGCAAAGGGGCAATCTCATTGGTCGCAGAATCCCCTTCGCTCTGGAAATTCATTGGTTTTAATGTCGCTTGTATTTAAACTGAGCTTGAATTTCCCTCCAAGTCAATTCTGTTACGGTTCAGTGAGAGCCGCGGACAGGGCTCTAAACGGACTAGATGGGAGCGTTTGAGTGGTGTTAAACGAAGTTCATTGGGACCAGGTACGCCCTACTAATATGAGGTGCACATTGATCTCGTTCTGAGGTTAAACCTGTGTCACGCGTGTAAAAGTTTGTACTTTGCTTGCGAAACTCCGACCATCAGACCTTCTGTTTGCTCTAATAGAAGCAAAGGTTGATCTTGAACACACGGTGACCGATCTGATCAAAGAACCTTGGGTTATTACGATGTAATAGCCACGTGGGTCCTCAAGGAAGTGTTAAGATTATCCGTTTAAAACATTACACATATCCACCCGTCGAACTGAAGAGCCGGGTTCCAACCCCTTACCTCGTATGTCTCTGGGGGATATAGCAACATATAACCCAAAGAACTTGCGAGGAGCCTGTATGATTCTGATAACTTTTTCTATGCTCTTCACCCTTTTTTCTTTTGTGAAACCACAGAGCTATACACACACTAATATACATATATGATAAAAATCTATTCTTCGCCTTTTTGCTATGTTTCCAGTTTGGAAGACTCTCTATCCTATATAAAGGAGATCCATGAAAAAGTGTCGGCCACCCAAACTTTCGGTAAGCATAAATAATTACATCTGTTAATAAAATTAGCTCTTTGTGAATTAAGCAAGCTGCAGATATTTTTGCAAATCAATAAGTGACAGAAAGTCTTTAAGCCACATTTCATTCATTACATATGATTTGATTATTATGTTGATCGTTGATAAAAAGACACTGTCCAAGATGTTTAGAGAAGACATATGCCTACCTACCTACCACATGTCTGGCAGCCATTTGCTCATGTGGATAAACACTGAGATCTGCTCCCTGTGAAATGCTCAACCCCTCCAAGATTTTCCCAGGAAAACACAAGACTCTGTAAAAGTCGGAAGCATGGAAATATCCAATCCATGTTTATCGAGATCTAATCAGGCGAACATCGATATATTTAAATCTGTTTAAGTTTATTCAGGTTTGAGAAATGGTTCTCATAAGATTACAATCAATTCAACAAACAAAGCTGAGCACAAAATGTTAAAATTTGATCACAAATAAAATGTGTTCGAAATATTACATGATTTACGTAATTGTTTTAAGCCATCTTGTTCACAAGTTTACGCGACGTATGGAAACAAACATCACACGTGAACACACTGATGCATCCCACACGAAGACGTGCAAATTCAAGACACCTTCATATAACGTTTGTACGTAAAAATCTCTTGACCCTGTGATCCTCTTGCAAGAACAAAGACATTAATGTACACTTTAACCGCGGGACAGATATCAAAGCGCTCGGCTTTGGGTGTTAAATATTTTGGAGACAATCAGCATAGAAATTCGTTGTGGTTCTTCTGCTATATCTCATAACAAAATTCTGGTTTAAAACCACCGTCGAACAAGCGAGAGTAGGGTTCGAACTTGCAACGATGTACTTGATAGTCTACTAAAATTTTAGTTCAAACTTTCGGCCTGTAATTTCAACGATGCCTTCTAATCATCATATGGAAACTGATAACTCTTTTTATTTTGCAGCAGTCCGTGTTGTACCTTATCTCCCCTGATTCCAATTTTCTGTGTTAGGCGAATGGAATTCATTTATTTTACCTCGGGCATTCGAGGGTTTCGGTCCATGAGGAGTGCCCACTCCCAAAATTCCCGGTTACTTTGAATTTGATGTGTTTGTTTGGAATTGTACATATCTCGCAAGCTACAGTCATTTTTACACACCAGGAAGTGACAAAAAGATTTCATTTATTCATTCCAATTCTCTGTACCAAGCGAATTGGACTCATTTTAATTTGCCTCGGGCTTTAGAGTTCCGGTCCATGGGGAAAAACCGACTTCCAAAAGTACATATCCTTACTTCATAAGCGAGCATTCGTGACACAGGCATATATTATTACCAGTACTGTCTAATTTCTTCAAATATGTTCGTGAACAATTTGCCTAGAGAGCTAATCTGATTTTCAACTAAGCTATTATAACATGATTACATGATGCACGCAATCAAGGGCAGGTTACGAGGCGTCGTCAGGGTTGATTTCAATAACAAAGGCCACATGTGCTTTACACCCAATCTAATATACAGTCGAATGATTTTGTCCGGTTGGTATTCTTGTGTACGAAAACATTGAGACGCTCGATTAAGACATAGGGTTGTGTACAGTTTGAAGTGGAATGGTGATTTAGAGTATACGTATACTTGAAAACAGCGCGTCGTTATGGCCCCGTGCCTCTCACCAATGCGGTGGCTGTAAGTTCAGGTCCAGCTCATGCTAGTTTCCTCTCCGACTGTACGTAGGAAGGTCCGCCAGCAACCTGGGTTTCCCCGGGCTCTGGCCGCTTTCCTATCACCATAATGCTGGCCGCCGTTGTGTAGGTGAAATATTCTTGAGTACAGCGTAAATCACCAATCAAATAAATAAAGAATTATACTTGAAAAACAAGGGTCTGATATTTTTTATTGATTTCACGGCTGTTTAACGCCATACTGAGGAAATTTACAGTTATATGATGGCGCTCACTTCTGTGGGTTAATGAATCCTGAGGAATCGGGGTAAAGCACTGACCTTTGGGCAGCTGCTAATGAACTTTCCTACCTTTGACGTACACACTAGATTGGGGACAGACTTGTGATCTTAGCAAACCTTAGACTAGAGAGCGTCATCGTCCGCTTATAGTCACCAAAGCCCCGCAATATGAGCGGGGGCGAAGATCGTATATGACAGCAACGATGTGAACACCTCAAGACATTCATTTGAAAATCCAAGATGGATTGTATTATCTCGTCTCCAGAGAAGCAGACAGATTTTTGATTTCTAATCTTTGATCGATGTATAACCCCATAATTTAAAAATTAAATACCACGCACAATTAGTGTTATGAAAAAGAAAGAAGACGACGAAAAAGATGACTTAGGCCTATATCCACAGGACTTCTAGTGAGAAACGGAAATCCTAGCAAAACAGCAGACGACTCTACTTCAGTTGCCACGTGCCCTGCCGGAAGTACAATTGTGAGTTGCCGCTGCAGTCATGAGGACATCACGTGTGATGGGGTAAGAATCACAGGTCAGCAGTGCAAGGCCGGGAAAAGCGGAACCAACCCTGTGGCTATTCAGGTAACCGTTTACTTCTTTCATTATTTACTCTTTTATGATTTTTACTCTTGAAGTTTTTCCTGGAGCACCGCCTTTATTCACGTGCCCTTCACGCCGATGAACTCACAGACATGAGTGCAGACCTTGTATGTTGCAGGCCGATTTTATTCTGGCATACCGATATTTGTAGCATCAAGGAAAGTTATAATTCGAAGGTGCCTACATGTATTATTAGCCAAACCCACATATATACTGTGTGGTCGTTGGTCTGCCTTGTTAAAACGAAGTCCGAATCGGGATTCAACACCATTTTAGCGAGATATAAAAACCCGTTGTCTGGTTCTGGGAACAGTATTACAAGTATTATTTTGGAAATTCCGGAGTTAAATAACTCTGTGTAAGATTTCCACATAGCTGGATGCATGAGAGTTTCCTCCAGGCGTGTAAACAGACGACCATCAGAGTTATGAGTGGAAGAAAGCAAAGTGCCATTTGTAAACCATCAGCATTTGGCAATTGAGGGACGAACTTCCACGCGTTTGAGTCCGATTCATTTAAGCGAGGTACAAAAACGTTTAAAGTGTCTTGTAAGTGAAATATGAGTGAAATAAACCTCAATCATTCAGTAAAATAGAGCATCAATCCACATCTTAAAAGAAAGCATTAGCCAGGGGCCTCCGTGACTCTGTCTGTTAGCGGGCCAGCGCAGCGCAATAACCCGAATCCTCCCATCAGTCCAGCTCATGCTGGCTTCCACTCCGGCCGTACATGGGAAGGTCTGCCAGCAACCTGTGGAAGGTCGTAGATTCCCCCCGGGCTCTCTCCCGTTTCCTCCCACCATAATTCTGCCCGCCGTCGCATAAGTGAAATATTCTTGAATACAGCGTAAAACACCAATCAGATAATTCAATCAAATAAATATTAAGCTCGCATATACCATCGTCACTTTTCTCTTGTTTCTGTTATTACTGTTATTATCAGTGTTGCTTTTACTGATATTATCCTTTGTATTGTTTACCTGTTACATTTGATTCAGGCCATCGCGCTTTGTGCCGTGGGTGAAACAGACTCATACACTTTGCAAAAAGCCCCTGTAGATTCTAACGGTTCCCGAAACCCGGAAGCTATCTGCCCAGACGGGACTCAGGTGGCCGCATGTTTTCTGCACAATTTGTAAGTATTGCAAAAGAAATACGAGTAACTGGTCAGGTTATATACAGCTGTTGTGGTTATTGATGTTAGAGATGCGTAGAAGCTATTGTCGATTATGGTAGTGTTGTTTATGATGACGAAAGCCATAACGATGAATATGATGATGATACCGACGATGACGACTATAATGATGATGACCACAGCGAAGATGATTATGATAATGACGATGACCATGGGAATGATGATTGTGATAATGACAAACAGATATGTTAGGGCCTTTCCCCTCAGTGTAAGTTTTCCAGATACTGACACCTAACACGTGGCACGTTAAAACGGACTGATAACGTGGGTCACACGACTCACATATATTTGGCTCCATTGAGCTTTCATGGAAGCATATATCATATTTCAGCCATGTATATTTATTATAGGTGGATACATATCTAATAGGTAGATTTGCAAAATGTAACAAATAAGACTTGTCTCTTGCCTGGTTTGTGCTCTGTGCAACGCATGTTAATAAAAGTGTAGTCAAAGGTAGGAATTGAACTCTTGAAAGCAAGTACTTGCTGGTTTGTTAGCTGCACGTGTCACCGATCTATGCTACGGGGAACAACGATCTAAAAGCTATCACCTAGTATGGTGAACATACAGTTCCAATTTTTGTTTTGTTTCTTTTTTTTCGATTTACAAAAATATGGTTGCGCGAACCAATACGATACTTCTCAGTACATTAGAACTCTCTCTAGCTTGATATCAAATATGCACAACCTTAATGATTGTGGTTCACGTTATCATATTTTTATTATGATGGGAATTCCCTCAGCGAAACACCCTGAAATAGCGAAATGTGCGGAGCGGTAAAAGCGATATAGTGAGAAAAAAAAATTGAAAGAGGGGGAAAAAAAGTTAGGGTCCCGAGTTTTAACCCTAGGGGTTGCGCTAGGCTCTCTGTGTAAAGCCTATTGCTTGGTCGTCAGTCACATTACGCCTCCTATGAACTGTTGCAGCTCGCGAACTGTTACTACTCCCAAATCTCCTCATCCACGGCGAGAAACGCCATCACAGTCTCTATTTGTAGTAGGCTAACCTCTAACAATCTTGTATTATTATTAATGAAGTGAACATTCAACTGCTTTATACACCTAATGGATATATAAATCGTATCTAATCGTTGCCGTTTTGGCATTTAAATGGCCTATATAGCACTCCTTAGCCCGACGTGAACTGGGTGAACTATTCGAATAATATTTCCAAAATGTAGCTTTCAGTCTTGCTCCTTATCCATTCTGTAAGCTTGTACAGAAGGCCCTACAATATTCGGGAGCCTTTCAACAGCCTTAGCCGTTACAGTTGAGTTTAAAGGAAGTCAGCTATATTTTTTGACATACAGTATATATATATATATATATATATATATATATATATATATATATATATATAAAATATTGGCAATAATATATATTTTATCCTATTTCTATATATGATTTTTACACAGCTGGATGCATAGGGGTTACATCCAGACGATCATGGATGTGAATTCTAACTCTTGCAAGGTGAATCAGATGTGTAACCAGGGAAATGGGTGTAGTGTACAGGCTTTGTGCAAGAACATCTGAAGCAAACAGGATTCCACATAGGATCACATTCGAAGACCTTGGTATACAGGAAATCCCGTTCACAGAGAATTTTCATTCGTTTCTACATTCCTACAGCTGGACAACGTGTGACGGACACAAGCGTATCAGAAACAATGATGTTGATTGGACTCAAATTATAAATGCAAAAAGGTTGTTATCACTTCAAGACCTGTTAAGCCCATCGTAAACTTAACAAGCCCGAAAGGTTTGGAATGATACAGAAAAATATAAAGTGATGTATAGAAATGAACTCAGTGAAGATACTAAAATTGACTGCTAAAGAATTGGAGACGGCATATACTACTTTCTGGTGTTGTTATATATTTGGTTTGGATCTCCTATGGCTTTTAATCAGTAAGTGTGTCAGGTACCTGCCAATGGGTGGCTGTTTCTCCGGGCACTCTATTTAGACAGGATCAGTCGTCCTATACCCTTGCTCTCGGTAAAGACATCATTTTTTGGTCTAATCCTGTATCAGAATTGCATCTCTGTCCTCTAGCTGGCTATTATTTTCTTTCATTGTCTACACTGAGCTATGACAACCTGCTTTCAATATTGCTTTGAACTTGATAACTCTAAAAATGATCTCTTAATTCTGAAATTCTTAAAAAACCATGGAGTAGGCCATGCTACAGAAATTTGAAACACGATGTCGTAAATTTGCAAAATTGTGTTCGCGTGAGCTCAGGGAAAACATGCGTAATGGAAAACATTATATAAATAATTCGTGTCTAATTAGATGAAAACTGATAAAATGGTGGCGCTGTCGATATTATCATCGTGTGTATTTCAGCAGACTTAAAACTGCTACATGTAGGCACGCCTTTAAGACTTTGCCTGGCAAACACTTTATCGACGCATAATATACACGTTGTTATTTCCTTCAACAAATCTCCAGATTTAAAGCCACAGATGAACTAATCTGCAGAGCAATGGTTATGGTGTTCAGTACTTTTGCTTCTCTTCCCCCGAGCACTGTAAGTCACAGAGAATCACAAAGCTTAACTCCATTAGACTCTCAGACGGGGAGATCCCGTTCACCATTGTAAAGAGGCATGTGATTGGTCAAACGCCTACAATCCTCCGTATAATCTGTCAAGATTGGACAAAACACTGACCGTCTTTAAGATGTCGGGCACTTCTGAATCGCACAGATTTTATCATACTTCCATCACAGGTCTGAGCTGCGTCGCCTTTGTTCCACACGGGAAAGGAAAGTTGCCTGTTTATCCACTGCTCTACAGGGTACAAATGAACCCGCGTTAGTTGTATTCAGACACACAGGACCTTTTGTAACAGTCCACTCGTTTAACGAAACTTTGACGTAATTCATAAAAGAATGCATTGCCGATTTTCGTAACAACTGGATTGCCGTTTTCTATATAACATAATTTTTGCCTATAAGTAGGCCTAATTAAGTGTATAAAATGTTTGACCTCATATATAGTTGTGTTTGCATAGTGGCAGCTTATCAAAGCACCCATACGATCCTCTGAACAAACCCAACACAACGTGAACCACGTTGCCACATTGTCATTTTAACCTTTTCTTATCAACTTCTTCACCGTCGCATTTCCGCAAATAATGTTGATCTAGTGAAATGTGGCATTAATGCACGCAATGTTCATTCAGTTTCACAGCAGAGCTAGCTTGATTTTTTGCAGATCTCAGTTTTGATTTATGAAAAACGGAAATCTCTCTCTAGTCAAAGAAAAGAAAGAAAAGGAAATAAAGTGGATGCATCGATGATCATTTAGAGATTCGTTTTAATACACGGTGGAAGGTGATCAGACTCAGTTATCTCCCTTAGTTTGCGATCTACCTGCTGTTGTGTAACCACATCAGATCGAGAGAGCATAGGACTGTCTAACTCCTGACCATCTTCTACATCATAAATATCCTGGAGAAAAGCTGTAGTCAAATTCATACCACCAGCTGAATCCCCAACGCAAATAGAAGAACTGTCGTCTTTCTCCCCTAGCTTTTTTTCTGCCTAATAAATGTAACTACATAAGAAGGGAGTCTATCGGAAAACTCCTCCTGTAAATTTTAAGAATATCCTTTCGAAACAGCACTGACAATATGGTATCCAAGAAGGCATTTTCTTTGCTGGCGGTCGTGTTTTTTTTTCTTTTCTTTAAACGTCTTTTGACTTGGGATGAAGGATTCAAACCAATTTTACCTGTATACCTACTGTATATCTATATGCGTATCTATTTACCATCGAACCCTATGCGGGTCACCTGGAAGTCTTCTCTCCAGGTTCTGATCAACTTAGTGGGAATGATGTGGATAAAATGTGGATTTGGATAGATAATGTTCAAATCTTTTCCATAATATTTTTATACGAGAAGGGGAATTTTTTAAAATTTTCTTACAGTGAATAATTTTCATCCTTGAACCTTAATTCAATTTCACATGCATAGGGAAGGACATGATCGACCAAGTACACAAGTTACTGTCAAGCTGATTAAAATTAATCTAATGATTTATTTTATTGTTGTTTTCACCATGCTTGAAAATTCTTTGGTTGGCCTCCTTGGCTCAGTCGGTTAGAGCTCTAGCGCAGCGCAATAACCCAGAAGCCTCCCATCAATGCGGTGTCTGTGTCAAGTCCAAGTTCAAGTTCAGCGCATGCTGGCTTCCTCTCTGAAAGCAACCTGCGGATGGCCGTGGGTTTCCCCTGGGCTCTGCCCGATTTCCTCCCACCATAATGCTGGCCGCCGTCGTATCAGTGAAATATTCTTGAATACGGCGTAAAATACCAATCAAACAAATAAATAAATAAATAAAAATTGTTTATTTGTCCTAAGGCGGTCAGTTTTGTAGCTATTATATGTTTTTTTTTTTATATTGTTGGTTTGTTCCATTTAATTACTTACACTCTATGTAGCACTGGTGTGTTATGTTTTCGAAGTCTTACTTAAATGTAAGCTACACATGTCTCGAACCTACTCAGTATGACCGAGGGAGTGAACACGTGAGCGCCATGCAATGACACAGGCGCCTCTCACCCATGCGGTTTTTGTGAGGTTCAGGCCAGATATGACTGACTCCCACTCCGGTTGTACGTGGGAAGGTCTGCCAGCAATTTGTGGATGGGCATGGGTTTCCCTGGGAACTACCCGGTTTTCTCCAACCATAAATGTAAGTGAAATATTCTTGACTACGGCGTAAAACACCAATCAACCAAAGATAAAGGAGGGGATGGTGTCGGCCGATTTGTCCAACAAACCGTTTGCCCTTCGATCGACTGGGCGCATGCGCGACAACGGTAGGGGATACACATTATATGGAAACACGTTTTGCGTTGTATTCTGTGGATTAACGATAATCAACTACCCTCATTTCGCAACCTTGTCATACTATTAGTCCCCAGCAAACAAAAACATCAGTGTTCACCTAATTGAAGGGGGTAGAAAACGCCACCATTCTCCCCTCGCAACTGAATAACACAAAAGACTACGACATAGAAAGAAATATGAACACAGCGACGACTGTGAGACAGATGGTAAGGTGAAATAGGTCAAAGCACTACATGTATACAGACAGAACATATGATGTTGTTGTTGCACCGCTTTCGGGCACCGCGTGGGTCCCTTCCGTTTTGTAAATTAGTTAACCAATCGCGTATATTACAACTGATTTAAGTATGTGCAGATCTTATGTTCGTGAAAAAGGACCTGAAAGCAACCGAAAACCAGTCACAAAACGTTGGTTTTGTCCTCTGGTTGCAATATGTTAGACACAGGTGTTTGTCACCACATCCATATAAGGACAAAGCTTCAAGGGGACTCAGGGACTTGTCGTCCACCAGCTGAACCCTGGTTTATGCATATAACATGACATATGTCTTCAGCAAATAATACCAAAGGCATTGTGCTAGGAGAAACAGAGGCAGACACAAAAACACACGGCAAGTATTGCCTCTGATTTTATATATTTACAACCAGGGGTTTAGCGCGCGAGCGCGGCGTTTTGATCTCCTGCCTCACCAATGAGACCCCTGTGAAATCAAGTCCAGCTCATGTTTGCTTCCTCTCCTGGTCGTGGGATTTCCCCGGGATCTGTCCGCTTTCCTCCCAGCATATCGCTGGCCGCCGTCATGTAAGTGAAATATTGTTGAGTACGGCGTAAAACTCCAATAAAAATAAACAAATGAATCTTCATTTTCCCGGTATGCTAATGTATGACTGACCCAGGCGTCAAATATGTCGCTGTCTGAATGTAGCAATGATCTCTGGGTTGAGACTGGATTCCAGACGGAATAACGAAGGCAGCTATCAAAAACTAATGTTATAAAAACCATTTTTTTATTCTATGCCGGTAACATCGGTATGCAGGCAGGAGTATTAAGAATTGCATACATTTCTGAATGACGTCAATATCTGAATTGTTTCTTTCTCTCTTACCAAGTATATATGCATGGATATAGCGTATAACTTTCAAAAAGTATACCTTTCATTTTTGTAACGCTACATAACCGAGATATTGCTACTCAAAGTAAATGCACAGATTGAGAAAATCGAAAACGCCACCATGTTACCAGTTTTAACCAATGAAGCGAGTGTTATTTCTATAAACTCAGAACGCAACTGTTTCCCCTGAGATCACGCGGACACTATTTCACCTTTCAGCCACATATGCGCTTGGCCCCCAAGTGACGCGACATGCAGGTTTCTGTTACGTGGCCTATCCCATGACCTAGTAAAAATTCTAGCATAAAATTTGATTTATAGAGTTTCCAGGCAAGGGAGAAAATAATGTAATGAAGTCTTTCGTGTCTTTTTTTCATTCTTCTTCCGGAAGTCATTAAGGTTTCATTATTTAATGTCTTTTTGTTCAAGTGAAAGACGACTCCAGAATGACATGGTGGACTCACAATGAAACATGAACCATATTAAACAGCCTGAAGAACAGTGACGTCACACATTCCTTTTAGCTGCTAAACAGCCTCTGACTGCTATAAGTTTACGTTCTACATGAATATACATGTAGCACGCTACACATGTATCTATGTTTACTGCGGAAATATGACATCCAGAGGCTGTTAATCAGCTAAAAGTAATGTGTGACGTCATTTTTCTTCAGCCTGTTCAATACGGCCAATAAAGTCCATCACACAATCAAAACATTTGACTGCGCTTAAGGACAATTTGTTTTTGAAAATAATTGAAGGTAATTTAACAGATAGTTTTTAAATGGTCTTTCACTTTCTATTACCTGGTCAGAAGAATTGATGAAAAACCTATGGTGCATGAAGACCGAAAACTGGGAAGATATTTTTGGCCACAGTAAATAAGGTTATTACCTTAACAATGTCTCAGATTTTACTTTCATATCTTGGACAAAAGTACGCTTTAGACAAAAGGATTTTGAGCCAATATCGTCTTTATATTTAGAAGAAATTTTACACTGTTTGTATTTTCTGTAAGGAAAACTCGTTTTGTTCTTCCAGTTATGAGGGAACGAAAACCATTAGGAAAATATTCGCTAGAAATAAATCTATATTACAATATAAAATTTATCGCATTGAAATCTGTAGGCGATACGGTGTCTTAACTCTTCGCCTGACATAAGGCTGCTAGTTTACACCCAGAGCCCTGGCTGCACGTTGCGCTCGTTGTGCACTGGTTGTTGTCCACATCAAGGATTGACTGTACAAAGACTGAACGCATCCAACTGAAACGGAAAAATAATTGTGAAAAACTTTATCCCTTAACTGTCTCTACCCAATCACTGTATAGCACACTCGCAGGCAATCTTTTATTTATTTATTTATTTATTTATTTAATATTGATCTTCGTTCATTGGGGTTGTTCGATGTGACTAAAGACGTTTTACTTTTATGGCGCCGGTTTACAAATGGTGGATTCAGAACAGAAGCCTGGTGGAAAAAATCCCAGATGGCCTTGTTTGGTCCAAGATCACGAATCCACAAAGGCTGGATTAGAACCGTCGGCTTTCTTCCCCCAAAAATTTGTAGTGGATTTCTGAGAGAGCTCATAATGTGACCCAGCCAGGGATACCCCTACAGATCATTTCTAAACATGACACAAAACACAGTATACTTACTAATTCTGCAGGAAACATGCGACAACCTGCCTGTCATTTGGACAGGGAGCCACTGGGTTCGCACCCTGGGCGGCATTCGCTATAATATAGGTCCCAGGCGGCATCTTAGCACATTGGACGATGGCCTAGAAGAAGAGTAAAAGCAACACATGATAACAACTACAACAACTATACCTTGAATACCACCTACCGCGGCTATTGTGGCCACTACCTATCGTGGGGTGTTCACGGAAGTATTAACCCTACAGCTTGAAAGAAACTGCTCGAAACGTCGACGTAAAAGAAAATGTGGACGTTTTTTGTACGTTTCAATGGGCCTTTTCGAACTGTCCATCAAGAACATCTACGTGACCAATTATAATCAAAATCAACCGGATGTCCCACAATATGGTTACAAATGTTTAATCTTTCTGTGACGTCATGACGTGACAACTGCTATCAACGGGAATGGAATATTAAGTAACTTTGCGACAATAATTCAATCAATTTCACCTTTTCCTGCCACTATCACCTACCCGTATTGAGCCGTCACCGGAACGGGCGTCGTAAGCTGTACACTGCCGTTCTGTAACGGTGACCCCGTCACAGTTATTGTCTTCACGGCTGCACCGGCATTCCACGACAGTGAAACCCACGGGGCAGGTAACCACAGAGGGAGCGTCATCCGCGTCCTGACTCATAGGACCGACAATAGTCGTAAACCCTGTGTGAAGAAAAAATGACAACCTACACATCTGTAAATATTTATTCATTTATTTCATTGGTGTTTTACGCCGCACTCAAAAATATTTCACTTATTCGACGGCCGCCAGTATTATGATGTGAGGAAACTGGACAGAGCCCGAAGGAAACCCACGCCCACATTTATGTATACAAGCAGAAAACCTACTCTTCGGATTTACCCTTAAAAAGTCCTGTGTTGCACGAATGCATGAATGTATGTCTCTATAGGTAACATGCAGTAGAGATTGCTGCACTGTACATTTCACAGCCATTACATATCACAGCGTAGTTATCAAAAGAAGCTATAAGTCTTCAGAGATTTTGCACGTTTAACAATTGCATTTGTTCGCTAGAAACAAGCAAAGTATAAAGTAAAAGTATCACTGTAAAAGACTGTTTTTACCATGTCTATCTTTGTAAACATTAACTGACTACTTAGTGCATAGGTACTGTGACCGCCATGTCTATCTTTGTAAACATTAACTGACTACTTAGTACACAGGTACTGTGACCGCCATGTATATCTTTATAAACATTAACTGACTACTAGGAACTGTGACCGCCTTGTCTATCTTTGTAAACATTATCTAAGTGCTTAGTACATAGGTACTGTGACCGCCATGGATATCTCTGTAAACATTAACTCACTACTCTGTACATACCTTCTGTAACCGCCTTGTCTACCTTCGTAAATTCTAAATGCCTGTACTCTATACAGAACAATTATCATCCGCTATGTATGTATACCGTATGTATGCCTGTAATTTTAATTGCCCACTTGGTACATATGTATTGTCTACCGCTTTGTGTATCTCTCTAAATGCCAATGTTGATATTTTTAATATTGCATCTTGTCAGTCACATCGTGAATGTAATAGGGTTTCCCACTTGCCACTCGGTCTAATTGATTTGGGTGAATAAAACGTACGTGAACCCGTTTCTGGCGGTTATTTTGTATTTTGTTCTTGTTGCGTTAAAGGCAATCACAGATTTGAATTCTCATAATGAATTTCGTGAAGAATGTTACATAAATTTATGTCACACAAACTCGGTATTTGATGTTTGAAGTATACACATTACACAGATATGATAAATGACAGTAGTAATGATATATATGATGCATAAAAAGTTCAGTTTTGAATTCAAATATTTAACCGCTTTTTTAAGTAATGGTTTTAATTTTCATATTATTAGTTTGAAAAATTTCAGAAAATTAGGAATTGGTAGTTTTAGATAGAATTTTGTGCAATTTTCCACACAAGCGTCATTTCGTATTTTGTTTTCACACTTTAACATTTTGACATGTAAAAGTATGAACATCTGGTGTTGAAACCGTGCTTGTCAATGCATCTTTTAAGACTACAAATTTAACTTTATGGGAAAAAAGTTTTATCGCATTTTTTCCTAAAAATTGTCTTTATTTTTCATATTTTAGTAGTGTTACCTATAGGACAATGGTGCGGTTTGGTGCACGAGGAGACTGTGTTATGAATCTGGTCGAGTTTGGTCAAAGCCTGCTGGAATCCTGTCTCCATTCTGTGGACAAGAAAGGAAATGTGATTGCCTTTAGAACAGAAATCTATATAAACCTGAATGCGACATTCGTATACTAGTCCCAGAGCATGCAATGCCGTTCCAAGTCGATAACCTGTGAGATATATGTAGGAAATAATATATAAATAGCAAATAAAGCTCCTGGCATGTTAGAGGATAAGGCAAGAAGTGAAAGGGTGAGGTTTCACGGGTAGGAAAATGTTTTAAATGTATACCTTGCGAAAACGTTTTCGACATCAGCTTGCGTAAAACGAAACCTCGTGTATCGGAGTTATTGACGCGCAAGCATATTTACCGCCCAGCGTCAGCCTTTAGCTTCCGTAAGTCGCGTGCTCTTGTAAAATGTTTACTGGAATGCTAGCACCACCTGGTGGTTTGAGGGGTAGTCAGTTCGCGTGATAGATTAAGTGCAAATGGTACAAATGGGGGTTTTGTAAGTTTCTTACGCACAATGGGATAAAAACATTTGTGTTGCAAAACTTCTGAGGCCTCCACCACAGATACGTACAGAAACAACTATACGTGGGTTTCCCGGGGTAAACCCACGACCATCAACAGATTGCTGACGGACATTCCCACGTATGTCCGTCATAGGTGGGAATCACGAAAGGAGAGTAACCCTGTGTGAGCTGGGCTTCAACTCAAAGAGTCTGGCACAGAGGCCCTAAAAACAAAATTGAACGAGGACGTTAAGTTAATTCACGTTAATTCGTGTGTAACATCACTTTGGCTGGAAAAGCCAGGACGTGTCGTGGTATTTTCGTGACCATTTGATAGCTTACATGCTGCATGTATCACAGAGCGGTGGTAAAGGGTAGGTGGGTGGAAAACCTGGGAATGCTGGATAACCTGGAAAGCCTGGATATTGTGAAGTCCCTGGGAAGTATGGATATGAGGCGGCTACACGCTGCTGTTGTTTCTGTGGTTCTTGTTGTTGTTGTTGCTGTTGCTGCTGTTGTTGTTGTTGGTGGGGCGGACGTTGACGAGCGAATCTACCATTCTCATCTTGCGCGTTTCTGCAAAATGAAGAAAGGCAAGAAAGTTCTGCAAAGTCCTAAAAGGAAAGGCTAAACTGATTTTATTCTCGGCAAAGAACAACGGAATGACGTTTCTCGAGCTAAATTCTGTAGATGATCTCAAATGATATTTTATTCAATCAGGCATACTTCTTAAGGCTCAAGGAATTCCACTTGAACTTGATTATTTGCAGTATTCTATCACTATTTCACTGTATTTGTTGACTTTTGTATTTATTTATTTCCAGGACAGAATTTCTTTATACGTTGAGAGAATGCAGGCGATTGATTGCAGTGTCAGTCAAATCAGGCCTGTCTTTCAGCAGACATTAAGCTTAACTGGGACTTTTGAGTACATGTCTTGTTCATTGTTTATTTTCGTCTAGGTCGAATTATATATACATATATTAAAATGTTTTATAATAGATTAGTTAATACACGGCGTGAGTAGGTAAGAATAAATAACGATCAGACAGGGAAGGGAGATAACTCACATCGTCACATCCAAGGTGACCAGTAAACCCACAACTGCGGCGATCTTCATGACTGAAAAGTAGAAGGTCTATGTTAACATCCGCTGATATTTTGTCGGAATACGAAGCAACTGCAGAGTACCTGTGTGCATGAATAAGTGAACAAATAAACTGACCTTAAATGTTTCACAACAATGTCCAGAGAATGATGCCTTTATGCTACTTAAGAAAGAGGATGCGAGAGCCATAAATTTCATGAAAAGTGCATTTCATGTACTCTACATTAAAGTTTGAAAAGAAACTTGTAAAGTTTTCTCCACTCATAAGTTCAAAATATAAAAGGAGACTGGGTATCTCGTTTATTTATTGCATTTGATTTCCACAGTGAGAGTTGCGAACACAATATTACTTAGTTGCATCATCACAGTTGCATACAGTTGAACTGCAATACATTCAACTTTGAACTGGACATGGAAAAAAATGGACCGCTCTATAGAACTGGCTTTCCACCAGTGATAATATACGTAGGATGTACTATAGTCGTACCAAGGTATACAGCAATGGCTGTCGATTAGATGTGGGAATAATTACATACAGCTTTTAGTCAGTGGGTTTGTCAGGAATACTGGAAAGGGGGTGGTGCATGTTATAGTCACCGGGCCGTGCAAAGTTTTCTCCACTCATAAACCTGTTTGCTGTCACATGACTTGGCCAGTGGAAGGAATGAATGACAACACCGCTTAACTCGATTGATTCAGCAAAAGCCCGAAATGAAAGTGTCAAAGGAAAGCTGTAAAATCTTTTGCTTGATTAAAACAGACCACATTTTTAGAAAATACGCATCATGTGAAAGTTATAATTTCGTGTTGATATCAAATGTGGTCTTCGTTATTTTTTTTACATTGATTAAAAGGGAGATAAAGATTTCGGTGCTACGGTGGACTTTTGGGACTGTATTGAAGCACAGTAACGTAACAGATTATTTTTAACTGAAAAGATCTTATGATGGCTATATGTCCACGTTCCACGCGAATACATGTAGTGCCACACCTGTATCTTTATTTCATGTGGAAACATAACAGTTACAGCATGTTTAGCGGCAAAAGAGAATCTGTGATATCCCTTTGCTTTAATACTGTCCAAATAGTCCACCGTAGAACCTCAATCTTTATCTCCGTTTAAATCACTGTATAAAAAGGCCAAACAATAATGAATGCCATATTTGGTTGAGATGATGCGTGGTTTCTAAAAAGGTGGTTTGTTCTTTTAAGTGTACAATTTAGAGGTGATGTCTTACCTGCGACTTGTTGAATCCTTCCTGTAAGACCTTCCTCTACCCTTTCCGATGTGTAAATGGTGAATGGCAAAGTTTTCTCTCTTTTATAAGGAAAGATATCATCTGGCAACCGATCAAATTCCTGGTTACCAAAATGATTCTATCTGAAGTTCTATTTTCCTTTTCCAGATTCGACCGTCGATATCAGTCGTTTCAACACGCTACATTTATTTCATTCCATATGATATGATCAACAGATAATGTCGAAGGTCTGCCACATGTTCTGTACTTAAAAAACGTCATAGGTTAAACATAAATACCCTGCAAATGATCTGAACACTTTTCTTTAAAAAGACAATGCGATGCCCAAGATTTCCCTTTAATTCTATGCTCATTTGTCATGAGTGCAAGGGTTCAAACTATTTTTATCGGTTTACATTATGAGGCCCTTTGTTTTGGATCGGTGGCATTTACTGTGTACTTATACGCCTACCTGTCTGCCATCGCTCAGGCCGAATCACGTGCACGGTAGAGGTCACCTGGAAGTCCGATCGGCTTTGGATAGATATTGTCCAGATCCTTTCCGTAATACTTTTTTTTTTTGGCATGTGACGAGAATATTTTATTTTCCTTTTCATGACTCTTAATTCAATTGCACCTGCATAGGGAAGGATATGACGAATCCGTGGTATAACGAATTAATATTAATTTATTAATTTATTTGACTGTTGTGTATTGCCATACTTCAATATTTTATTCCCTGAACACAAAACACAAAAGTAACCTTCGCAGTCTCCGTTTCCGAGGTCATACAGATGTCTAGGACCTTCTTAGCTTGAAGGGGCCTCCCTTGCCGAGGGACCCAAGCAGTGACCCAAGAATCAATCTCTAATGCGGTCGACAACCCGCGGTCGTTTGTTTCCTTGCAGCAAACTGTAACAAAACAGAACATCTACAACTTTTGTGTCCTAGAGAAAAAATGTGTGTTGGTAGTACACACAGTTTTTAAATCGAGTTAAAATATGCAAAACCGTGTGTGCCCCGCATTTCTTTATAAAGACTAAGGTGATTTATTGGCCTGCAATAGCAAGGTGATAATACGTGAGGTTTTGTCTTTAGTACGGCGAACCCGTCTGCTTGTTTCATTTCTGACCACTGCAGAATTAATGCCAATCCAGAGCGAGTACTCCGTGGTAAAATGTCACTCCTCTGGGATACCCACTACCTCCATTGTGGGCATCAATCGTGTCAGAATAAGGTAAACTCAATGCTGTACATTTGAAGTCAGGAAATAGATATTAGAGCTACAAGTATGCAAAAGAATTAAATAATTAATTATAATTAGTGGTTAATTATGAATTTAATTGTACGCGCTGAGAGTTGTATTTACAATCTAAATATTCACGAAGATCTCTCAAGTATTGCTAACACGGATCATTCAAACATGTACCGTTCATACACTGTTTTTAATTGACGTCGATTAATAACAGGTCAAACCCTATGGAGTTCCACGTGAGTCAGGCGATGTGCCACGTATCCCCTACTGCCAAACTGGTCGTAAAAAGATCCATTTACTCACGGAGTCAAAAGGCCTGTTATAACTCACCGGAGAAATTCAGCCTGGGGGCGAGAAAATCCAGTGTTTAATAGCTGTGTTAGGAACACGATTATCATCTCCGAAACCAAGCTATAGACAGCCCTGAAAAGATTAGATTTGCATAAATTAAATCCGTTTGTGTTTGACAATCGTTGGTGCATGAGCTAGAGAGTTGCAGTCTACGCCCTGCGTTACGAATTTGGACCTTCTCCCGAAGCTGAATTGAGCTGAGTTGACTATATAGCTATATGGACAGAGCTGGGACGTCATACCTTCAGACAATCTCAACCCAAGGGTCAGTATGCGGTGGGAGAGGTGGAGGGTATTCACTTTTGTTAACGCCTGGCCGAAGTATCCAAGGCACACAACTCCTGGCCACGATGCAAAGGAGCAACAAGTCAATCCCGAACGATATTGGACAGATTTTACAGATTTTCCCACCTTCGCTATCCGTGGGAGCATTTGTCGACAATAAGTGGCCAGCTACGCCCTTAGTGTCATTCTCGCGGTTTAATGAGCTTTAAAAACCGCTTTACTTCCATGTGGGAAAATTAGTCGGAAACTGATATTTGCCAAAGGGCAGCCAATCATTCAACATGTATACTTATATATGATTTTGTTTGATTTTTTATTTTGATTGTTGTTTTACGGCGTACTCAAGTATATTTCACTTATACGACGGCCGCCAGCATTGTGGTGGGAGGAAACCTGGCACAGCCCAGTTGCTAGCAGACTTTCCCATATACGGAGAGGAAGCCAACAAGAGCTGGACTTAAACTCTAGCGAGCTAACCAACTGAGGTCCCACCCCCTACTTCTATATGAAGCTATTTACAATAGAACGCATACCATATGCAACAAGCTCTGATTGACTACAAAGTAACACAGACCCGCAAAGCTAACAAACGAGCAATGGTATAGAGGATCAGACGCAGCCACAAAACATCCACGAAGTACTACCTCTAGTGTTGCACGTTTACGGCCATGTAGCTTTACACAGCGCTATTTTATGCGTGACCTTGAGGAATGCAGCAGCGTGCAATGATCCCTGTGTAGATACTTCATTCTAATCAGAAAGTCTTCAAACAGAAAATATTGTTGCAAATATTATGCTTATTTTTTATTTTACCTTCTCTTTTTTAGTTTTTTACTTTATTACCTTTTCCAAGCCAGGTCACAGATGCCTGTATTGGACTACTGAGATTAAATGAATGGAGCGCTGAGAAGAGTTTGTGTTAGAAAGCAAAAACATTTTTACATTAAGGTCCATTGATATTTAAACATCATCTCACACTTACATCATCCGAAAAATTTATTTTTAGCATATTTTCAACTTTCTATTTATACCGAATGATCGGGTTTAGCAGCTGCTTATCTCGTTTTCATGTGATTAAGGAAATTCTGCCCCAGGGGACACAACTTAGTAGACCATGTATGGAGTAGCCATTCATGCGTCTCTATTTTTCTATTTGTATCAACATACGTGATATGATTGTGGCGTGAAGGAAACAAGGATCCTAAGATAGTTATGAATGAAATTAGTGACTTATACGCTAGAACTGTATGAAGTATTACCATCCCTTGGATAAATTCCAATGTCTAAATTATTTTGAAATTTTAAAATGGTACATCTAGGCAGACGAGTTCTGATCCTTTCCAGAAATGATGAAAAGAAAAGCAAATATGACTGGTCCGCTAGGCGTCAGTATAGTGTGACCGTCTGTTGCCATGTCTGTTGTCTTCGGCATGAAGTTCCAGCCGCGGCAGTGCTTTGGCGACATCGACTCGCTACAAGAAGACTAAGAACATATATACATTCCAAGGAAATATTTTGAGTACGACGTAAAACCCAAGCATACATACAATAAACGTTGCGGTAGCCGTGAGCTCAATTTCTCCTCTCCGGCCGTACGCGGGGATGGTCGGGGATTTCCTTGGGCTCTGCACGCTTTCCTCCCACCGTTACGTTGACCGCAGTCGTGTGAAAGAAATGCTATTGCGTATGATGCAAAACTTCTGTCAAATAAATAATTAAACGCCAAAAGCTTCATAGACGACTAGGTATATATCACCACAATAACGCTTTGCAAAGATTTCAATTTATCTACGGGGGCAGACTATAATTTTCGAACCTATCTTGATTTGTTTGTTCTCGAAAGGGCTATAACGTAACTTCAGTCAAATCTGCAAGGTGGAATTTGTTTTATAGAACCAGCAAGCAATGGTTGAACCCATATGTATTTGCTGATTTATTTATATTTTTCTTTCTTTCTTTCTTTATTTATTTATTTATTTGATAGGTGTTTCATATAGAGAGAAGAATACAAAAGACTAGATCATGGAGAATAAAGCTGAAGAGGTTTCGACGAAAGTGTGATAATTGGCAATTAATCACACCTGAGTGGTGAAATTCTGACTCTTGTCAATATACCTCACTTAGGTGTTTTAACCAATGCAGCCAACGCATGTATATAAATCAATATATTATAAGCCAACCTTAAATTGTTAGGACAACTTCAAATGTGTTATTCATCTGATTGGTGTTTAAAGCCATACCCCAGAGTTTGTCATTTAAACGTTCGAGGCCAGATCACGGCAAGGGACAGGGGACATCAGATTGCCCCCCTCATCATGACACCCCCTCTCCCTCCCCCCTCACACACTCCCTCTTCGGCATAACCCCTGATCCATACCAGCCAGAGGTGGACACACACAGTTCAGTCACAGCTGACTACCTGTCGAGCGATTAAATCATTGTGCGAATAAGCCATGGAGGGCCATTAGTCTTCTTCACTAACATATTTATAGCGTTATCCAAATAAAACTTATATAAATTAAATAAATCCAAATTTATTAGAAATAAAAAAGAGCAGTTGTTTCCTCAAATTGAAAATCTTAACCTTTAATTACATGGCCAATTGCTTTATTTTTCTTGCCGAAAACACGAATCAGGGAAAATGCCTTACAACAGGCAAACTCGTTTTCTCTCCATCATTGCAGTAATAAAACTAAGTGACTGGTATATTTATCCAAGTTTAAGTGGTAAGTTTCCAGATGGAATAACGCCTAAAAACAGAAATTATTTATTACAATGGATGGTCAGTGTGACAGTCACGCCACGACGTGGCTAAATTGATGACGGTTTGTATTCGCAAAATAGAAGGGAACAGACATGACACCTGAAAATGGTGCTTCACATCAGTGCCAAACTAAGAAGAGGTAAAATCTGCTACACCACGACCGCCATTATAAAGTGGTTAACTACAGTTGGTAGTACGGTGTATGTGCAAGACAGAACAGAAATATTCCATAGACTACATAACTAAATATCATTAAATAAAATACTTTTGGTGACAGAATGACGTCTAGAAATACAAACCTGGTAATGTTTAAAAAAAGCGTCCAACAGTGGTGAACCTTTCCCGCCCAAAGTAATTCGGTTCAAAACTGTGTAGTCTACCATTCATTCCTGCATTTACGATGACGTTTTGTGGGCAAACTGATATTGTATTACCCGTGCTGTGCAAGAGAACCACAGTCAATTCAGCTTGGGACCGAATCACCCACTGCCCGAGAAAGGCTATAACCATTCCTGCAGGAACGAGCTCTCCTCCACAGGAGACAACTGTACATGTGGTCACAATACATTTGGCACTGGGCCAGTCAGTTTTGTAGGTAAAATGTAAATGGTCACCTAAACCAAAATAATGCCATCGTCGTCTCCCATTCATGTAAAAGTTCATTAAGTGTGATGATAGCACATCCCATTTATTAAAGCGTCGAAGTGCCGTCTTAATTGAGACCGCCTCGGTGACCAGGTGGTGAGAGCGTCCTCATCCAGGTAGGGAGTTCTGGGGTTATTCCCCATTCGCGTCATACCAAAGACTTTAAAAATGGTACTTGTTGCTGCCTCGCTTGGCGCTTGGCATTGAGAGGTTAGAACAAGGAAATGGGACTGACCGGCCCGGTGTCAGCATAATGTCACTCGCTTGGATGTCATGTCTGATGTCCTCTGCATGATGTTCCAATAGCAAATTTGGCGGTATGGGCTCGCCCTGTCACAAGGAGACACAGCGTATCTACATTCTAAGTACTCCTCGTCGTCATATGACTGAAAAATTGATGAATACGACGTAAAACTCAAGCGTACAGACATACATACATTCATAATTGAAATACAGCCTATCAGCGTAGATAAAACACTCGATTCTTTTGTGTTATGTTAACATATTTTATGTACATTTGTAAGTGTCCACAACAAGATAATAGTGTCTTACTTTATGTATACTTATGTTGAATTTAGCAAGACAGGTGGTGGTAAATATCTACCAACAATATGAACGGATCACAAACATGCAGTTCCCTTCCAACTCGGTATTATATTGACACCCACTGCAGCCACGATCTCCTCACAATACAACTTAGTGCAGGATAAATCGCATTCAAATAGATGCCCATTACAAAGATTCTTGTGACAGAAGCAAGCATCAAAGGAGAAAACTCTCTCCCAAACTGACAACATTACGAAAATTTTCGTCACAGAATCTGTTAGCATGAAAGGAAAGTCTCTGCCAAATTGGTAACCATTGCAGGAATTTTTCCTCTAGAAATCGGGCATTATGGGATGAAACTCTCAGTCAAACTGGCAATCAGTACGAGAATTTCCCTCGGGGAATCGGGCAGCATGGGAGGAAACTCTGTGCCAAACTGACAACCATAACTAGTAAACATGTTCTTCACAGAATGAATCAATGTGGGAGAAAAATCGCTTCCAAATAGACAACAGTTGTAAAGATGACCATCAGGGAATTATGCATTATCCATTTTCCATCCATCCAAGGTTAAACGGCGTTGAGTGGAAAATGTGGCATTTCACAACAGTAGGTTTCGCGCCGATAGAGTCTCTTCCAACAGGACACCCATTACCAAATGTCCCGTCACAACAGTAAGAAGTGTAGCTGTGAAACCTCTGCTCACATGACCACCATTACACAGTGGCTCGTCGCAAAAACACGCCTTGTAATGGTAATATTCCCCTGAGTTTCCGCCTGCGCACTTAATGACAGGTCTACATCCGGTGGTGCTGTTCCCCGTGCAGCCACGTGACACGTACACGAAACCTACAATAAGCAAAGTTTTATTCTTTAATTGTTTACATTTTCGAGTCTTTCACTCCAAAACGTTATACTCATGTCTGCTCTTTGGAATAAAAAACCGCACGAATTGGAACATGAAAGTGTGAACAAAAGGCAGAGAAGTACTTCCACATGTCAAGCCAAGACACCAGCTATCAGTTTAGCAAAACGCCTCCCCTGACCGTTTGCGAAGCTCTTTGTTCAAGTGTGCGCACATTTTTGTTCAGTTTTTCAAACTCAAAAATATCTGTCCTGTTTGATATTTTTGGACTCGAAAGACATCCTCCTTACTTTGTGGGTTGAAGCGAGTTATCCCCTCCGCTCACGGGGAAAGTGTGACCAATAGAAGACCATCGTTTTCGTCTGCATTGTCTGCCATTGTATCTCATGATTCCCAAAATGGTCCCGTGACATATGCCGGTTTCAGAAATGACGTTATTTCCGACAACGTTGTGAGCCGACTGAACACGTGAAACATGACTTGACCAAAGTGCTTAGTAAAAGGACAGGAGAGCCGTTTTGCTGTGCACAGCTGGTGTCTGTGCTGAGCCTTACTGAGCTTATCTTGCCTGTTGTATGACTCCTGATATTCGAACTTTCTCAGTGTGTATAACCCTACTTAAAAATGACACCGTATCCAATCAATTATCCAACTTTTGAACTGAAGCAGACTTGTAATGTGAACATTCAACCTTATTGCTAACTTTTTGACGCCTTGAGATGGCCGCCGGGTAAAGCGGTATTCTCGTAGAACCTTGTCTTGCGTTAACTGGCATCCATCGTACAATCTGGTTCGAAAAAAAACTGTCAAAAATTTCCAAATGCAACACCATACACACACCTGTCCAAAACTTCAACCACGCCAATTTTCTCCACGTGCGATTGCTTACAAACGAAATAGGAAACGTCACTGTGGAAGTCAAGCAGCGAGAAGCCAATCAGTGTTAAGTGGTGTAATGCGCGTGTTATTGTTGCATCTGGAAATGTTGTTTTACAGAATTGTTCAAGACAGAAAGAAACGCGAGATAGCAGGATGAAGCTTTGCACGGCTAGCAAAAATGGAAGACGACTGATGGCCTTCCGCTGCCTCCATGCAACAACCATAGTAGTACAGGGCGAGGGAACTATGCAGCGAGTTAGCGAAGCGAGACGATGAGAAAGTATTGTGAAATAAGGCAGCCAGATAGAGAAGCGAGATAGTGAAACAAGGCGACGAGGTAACGATATGTTAATACCTCGCCATCTGCCATCTTGCCCTGTTTTACAATGGTCCATGTAGGGAAGTAATGCAGGTGCCGTTTTTTATACATAAGCTTTATTTGGCATACGAAACATTACGCGATCTCTCTGTGGTCCTTTATCGGCTTCCATAACCACTGGAGCGGAAAAAGGTAATGATATTATACAAGCCTCACTCAACTGCACTGTAGAAACATTTACTGACTTTTAGAAGTGTTCCTTATAGAGAAACATGTGCCGATACAATCGGTAGTATCAGCGCTCCAACGTGGGAAGATTCGGCACTTCGTGGGCACGGAAGATTTACAGTCGTACGTGTAGCAAGGAATACTGAGCCCTGTGAAGAAAAAAAGGAAGCAGATGTATAAATGTGAATTGACCGGTGTTTAATGCCGTGCGCAAAATGGATGGTTCTGTTGATAAGTGAAGGTGAAGACTCAGTCCTTCGCCAAATACATGCACGTTCTGACTTCATGTTATAAAATGTAGGTTAGACGTACTAACCTATATTTTATACCTAATCGTGATTCAAACATTTTGTAGATGATTTAAATTCTTTGAATGCTAAGCTGAATGCGTATTCACGTAGGTTATAATCGGATGATATATACTATATATTGTTGTATTGTGTGGAAATACCCTTCTTCCGCATGCAGTATATTAGTGTAAACAGGCTAAGATATGATGGATTTGGAGTGGGCTATAGTTTTAAGCGTGTGACAGATTTTGTAAATGTAAGTCTATTTTATGCGCATGTAGGCACAATAAGGTCCGTCCTGTTTACGAAAAGGGAGGCCAGCCTGGTGATTGGCACAGCTAAATCAAACATTTTCCGCATTGTCTCTTGGGGCGACCAACGTTATGGGCGAATAAAAACACAAATATTGTGAACGACTGGTGATCAACGTCCTGTCGTTATTCTCCTTATGTTTGGAGACGAATCGGCGATAAGGTTATGTGATGACAAACCATTATCCTGGTGGGGGAGGGTGGGCGGATGCGGCCTTTGCCAAGGTGACCTTTGTTAACCATCGAGTATTGTTTCAGTTTTTAACAACGCACAGCTGATTGTCAGAAAGATTCCTTTCTTAAAATGTTCCTCCAGGAATATCCCTATGGTCCGAGAAATCACAACCGTATTTCCTTGTATCAGACCTAAATGTGCTGACACAGTCATAGTATATGGTGCTTCAATGGAACGACACATCCAATTCACTAGACATGGCCCCCATTTCTGTTAAGATATAATGGCTTTTATAACTCCTTACTCGTAACCTATTGATTACATAGAATGCACTTGTAAAAGTTTAAGTCATTACCCCACAGAGGTTTGAATCCCAAGGCGCACACTTTCAGGATGTTCGCTCTATTCTCTTTGGCCTAGTTAAATACGTGCTGGTTTACAGTAACTAGTAATTACTCTCTGTGACACCACTAAGACAATCATACACACAGCACTTTGGATACATTTAATCACAGGGGTAGAGTACAGTTCCAGATTGGATAGCAATTTCTATCTGATACGCCACTAGCGCGCCACTTGCACACTTGTAGCAGGCATCTAGCATCCCATCGCCATTCTAACCGCAAGCACTATGTTCTCAACTCGTAGGCGTATAACGGAGGCCAAGGTCATTTGTCAGCTGCAACTCTCAGGGCTTCACAATAGTTCCATGAAGGTACTAGAACCATGGTGGCTGGCTATAGAGTTGCCTGTATAGATTTAGTGCCTCGGTCGGTATTGTACATATTATATCCACCAATTTTGTACATCAACTGATCACTCATGCAAAATAGATCAGACATAAACAATACAAAAAGCATAACCTTAATTATAATTAACGTGTTTACGGCTATTAATTGAATACAATTCTGCCGCACTGTGAAAAGGCGTTTGTCCTTTGGCCCTCATGAGACCATCTATAAGTAGTATGACTCACGGCTCTTTTGGGTTCGTATTATTAGAAACATGACTATTCTGATACCACTTAAATGTAGACTTTATTTAAAGCAGTATTGTCCGAAATTCAGTGAAGGTCTTTATCGGGGCAAATATTTACACCGAAGTAATTTGAAACAGAACCTAAATTTCTAACAATCGAAAATAATAACACATAAAGCATCACAAGTAATACGATCGCACATCGTTTCTATGGGCTTCCATTGGAGGCATAGTGCACTTTACAGCATTTAGGCGCCTTTAAAGATCGCGCAGGTTGTCGATAAAATAGTGGAGAATATACAAAGTACTTCTTGTGGATTGCAATTGATTTTGTATCGAGTTTCTATTGTGGATCCAAACTACTGGTTAGAATCTGTCTTCACTGAAACAGAAACACACGACTCGAGGAATGGTCTTGACAAAGCAGTGTTTATTGTTGGACAAAAGTAGAGCACTTATTGGGTACATGAAGACAAAATGGCGAACTCTGTATGCTCCGTAGGTCAACTATAGGCAAATTGTTCAATGTCATGAGATTCTCTTTAACTCAGACTACGTTACCATTTGTAAGGAATCGTTGAAAATAGGACAACATGTGTGTTGTCTTTGAAGGTTTCTTCAATATCAAGTAATCGCTCTTTCCCTTTAGGAAGCATAAGGTATACGACATTGTATACGATATTGGAATTGCTTTTCCTTTCCAATACAAATTGTTCATGTTGCAAACACGGCCACACTAATAAACTCTAGTTTTAACGCTGTAGCAACAGTGGAATTGGTACAGGTAAAAATGACGTATGACTTGGTGGACCCTGAGCGCAATAACAAGTCTATACAATAACAAATTCATTCGAAATGAAACCATTTGTAATCAAAATACAAGTCAAAGATAAAGCGTGATACAGGTTTACAAATTGCCAATACACGTATTTCCTTTATAGATCAAACACATCTCTCTGTGAATATCGGAACTGAGAGTTTCCGCTATAAATAACAGGGAAAATGCTTAAGGAATGTGCCATAATTTGTATTCTCGACACATTTCTGTCACTCCAGCTGTCGCACTGTCTGAATCGGCCTATTTTCGTCGACAGTTTTATTTTAGTGGAAGAAACTGGTCAAATACTTGTGCTTAACGAAGGTCTGAAGTTTATTATACGGACACTCTGGCTTTCTCCACCCATTAGCCTGGCCACTGTCATAAATATGAAACACTCTTGCTCAGTGTTCACAGGTTTTCCAGGGTACATGGCGGTTATATCCCCGTGTGCAGCAAATTTTTGACCATATTCGACGATTTTCTCCAAACGTTTTCAGGAAAACGACTCACTGCCGTAATAAACCCTGAAAAAGTCTCTGATCTGTTTTGATGGTAATAACATGGATTTGAAATTTGTTAAACTTGGATGAATTACAATCAATGCTTGCTATGTGGGATTTGTTTACAAAAAAAGGTGATGATGAAAACGACTTAAACAATAATCTTTGCCATGAATTACCCACACATCCCGAGAAAACCATAAAGCCGAAATAGAACTTCAAAACCTTGATCCTTGTTGCTCGTGCGAATAACGGAAACAAAATACTAAGTACCCTTATCTCGTTTCTCACTGAAGGACATCGATTAAACATTAGCAGTCATTCATTTTGTAAGAAATGTCTCCATCAAAGGGGGGGGGGGGAAATATAACAAGCATCGCTCACCATATTCCAAAAGCTGGATAAAAACCAACAGTATGTAGCTCCAGGCGGACCGTTTAACAATATAGATGTCCATGTTACCCGTGGTCTGCTCAGGGGGTCTGGTGAGATGCATTGCTCAGTTCTACACAGTGTGGTCAGTTCAGCCAGGTAAGCCAGGTATTTCAGTCGAAATCAATGGATACGAAATATCAGTCGCAGAGTCTAATTTATTGGCTGTCACGTGATCTACTTTCTGTATAGTGCTGTCCTACCCTGGCAGTTCCGGTTCTCTGGGCTGTTGATTAGTTTCATGACCTCTGTCGAGTAATAAAACCTTGACAGGGAGACAATACCAGAAGTGACATTGGTAATATATGCTGACGCATAATTCAGCTTAAATATCATACGTACAGAGATCTGAGTCCATTCGAACTTGGGTAACCCACTTTTTTATTCATATTTCGGACGTTGTGGTGCTATAACGGTTATTGCAGATATGCATGTTTGTTTCGGGAACGTAAAGATTGTTCTTCACGTATGTATGTAACACATTATAAACCGCGTTACAGTTTCGGTTGGCAAATTGCCAATACATGTATTTCCTTTATAAATCAGACAAATCTGGCTGTGATTATTGGAACTGAGAGTTTATAGATAACGGGAAAATGTTTAAGGAATATGGCAGAATTTGTATTTTAGACACAGTTTTGTCGCTCCGCAAGGAAAAAATACCAGAAATGATAATACATGCTGGGGCTTAGTTCAGCTTAAATATCATACATATAGAGATCTGCGTCCTTTCGAATTTGGGTAGCCTACTTCAGGCTTTTTTATTCACATTTCGGATGTTGTGCTATATCGACAATTCCAAACATGTAAACTTTATTCATAGTTTCCACCTAATCGAAAATCTCAAACAATAAATTAACAGCTCTAATTGCTAAGGAAATCGCTGACGTAAGATAAAAATTATAGCTCGAATGAAATAATCATTGCATTAACCAAAGTAACGATGAAGATATCTTCTAACTTGAAGCCACAGCCGAAATATTGGCTCCTCTCTCCCAGATAGTTCCACTCGATTTAAATATACAGTATATGCTGGATTTACCGGTTACAAGTGCCATTAAGGTTTCCGTGTGTTTCTATGAACGGAAATGAAGCACGTGGTCGCCATGGCTACTGTAACGCCGTCCCCGTTGGCCGGTTAGCCGAGCGGCGCAGTGGTCCAATTAACGACTTCCGGTTTTTGAACGCGATTTTTACTGGAAGCAGCTCTCGACTCCTTTTAGCTCCAAAATGTTAAAAATTACCCCCGATTTAGATCAATAACAGTATGGAGTTTTGTGTGTAACACACTACAGCCAGGTAGACCTTTGTATTGATAATGGATGGAATGGTCGTAAACGAAGGGTAATTAGTTCTATTACTCTACACGCTGCACTGAATCGAATTTATTTGCGTGGATGGCTTTAAATCGTTATTGGGACCTCCGTGTCAGAGGAGATTGGCGCGTTGGTGCAGCGTAATGGCCCGGGTGCCTCTCACCAATGCTATCGCCACGAGTTCAAGTCCAGGTCACGCTGGCTTCCTCTACGTCCGCCAGCAACCTGCGTATTGTCGTGGGTTTCCCTCGGGCTCCGCCCGGTTTCCTCACATAATAATGCCGGTCGTCGTCATATGTAAGTGAAGTATTCCTGAGCACGGCATAAAACACCGATCAAATAAATTAATAAAACTGAGAATCTACGCTGCCTTCTTACTTTGAAGCTGGCGGACTGTTTCACAATGCAGAGCAGGTCACAATTACAAACATACTTCATAAAATAGAAAGACATACTTTATCAGCGCTGCTTTAAACACCGGAGTAAAATTAAAAGACAAAACAAATAAATATGCAAAAATATAAGAATGTGATTCAGTTGGTCATTTACAACTAGACTAATTTCAATAGTGAACAAATCTGTCAATGAAATCTAACGAATTTCCTTTGCTCTACGCTTTCTTGACAACGTCATTTTTTCTGATTATCCATTCTGATCTCCATTTTAACGTAGTTTATCGTATCTCTGAGTTGAGTAACTTGAAATGGCCCATCGTCACTACACTCCATCCAGCCCAGTGCAGCCTCTGGGTTTTGCAGGGTTTTCCGAGCCGAGGGCATCGTCTTTGGAGGAGAGCTCCCGATCTTATCGCTTTTACAATGGTCACTGCTTCTATGGTTACTGTCGCTAGAGTAACTATCGCCATAGTTAACGGTGGGAACATATTCACTGCTGACACTCGCTGAAATCTCTTCTTCTTTCGGAAAAGATGACCTCGCGATGTACAGATCCCTGCACTTATGTTGTCTTTAACCGAATGTCTCTGAAAAAAACTGCCCTTTTGACAAGCAGACATGGATAATTTCATATCTCTCCTGAAGGCGATAGAGAAATGCACGACTAGGTTTAAAATCACTATGTCCGTTTAAGTTGAAGCTGAAGCAGTGTACCAGTAACTGGAAACTTCAGCTCTTTCTCTTCAGAAAGTGTCGGGTCTTGATTAATCGAGTGCGTTTTCTCTTAAATCCAGATCCATTTGTGTCGTCAACGAATTGTCGTAATTTGCCCTCTGATTTTATCCAATCTCGCAGAGTAGATTCCGGCAAATTCAAGTTCCTGGAGACTTGATCTTGGTATTCACCTCTCCTGCTCCTGCTTTCCTTTTTGCCCTCATGTCCATGGCTGTTGTGAGTTGTGGAAATTTTGTAACAATGGAGGTTTATATAGGTTACTGTGAGTCATAAGGGCCGGTGTCTGATATTTTGACACAATGAAAAGCCATAAAAGTGTAAAAACGTAATGTTTTGTCTTCATGAAATCTGTTTATATGACTTCCCTCGTGCTTCAAGTGCTTCTTGTTTGCGGGTCGGGGCTAAGGAGGGGAGACGGCCGGTTGGGGGGGGAGGAGGGTGGCGGTGGTCATCTGAGAACGGCGGGAGACCCTGCCCCATCTCGAGAACCACTCAAACCAATCTCAAGTCAAGGTGACACTGGATGTAACAGCCTACATATCCAAGCCTTTAATTGGATACAAATAACATACACAAACCTTCAGAGAAGTTTTTCTTCAAGCAACAGCCAAAGCTTCTTCATTCCTCAGTTTCTCAGCTAGACTGCAGGTGGATTCCTGCATCTTTCGGTTGTGGTTCGGGGGTCAGGGAGGTAGTCCCCTGCAATGAAAGGGGATGGTTTACCTCGGCCACTTTCCTTTCACACTCGTCGTCGTGTAAGTTACAAATTTCACGGCAAAAACATTCTAGCCAAAAGACACCTTATTAAACTCGGTACTTACGTCATATCACCAGGTAAATCCCCATTTTTTTTAGTTGCCTTGGTTGTCGGGAGGAAAACACCTATATCACTGCTCTATTCATCTACATGTGTGTTGACGCAAGACTGCAGCTGAAATGCTACAGCTGGATTTGAACTTCAAACCATTCTGCTCAGAACCTCTCAGTCGTCTGATAGGCTACAGTAGATTGTATAACCATGTGAGTGTGTTTACTGTGGAGTTTACGGACGGATGGTGTTGAGACTAGCGTAGGTGTCTTGGGTTTAGAGTGGGTGGTTTCGTTATGGGGGCTGGAGGTGTCGGGTTTAGGGCCAATGAAGTTGGATGTTTTGGGTTTAGAATTGGTGGTTTTGTGATGAGTGTGTGTGTGTGCTGTAGAGATTAGAGTCAGAGGTGCTGAGACGAGAATGGGTGTTTTGGGTTTAGGATGGGTGGTTTTGTGGTGGGTGTGTGTTTTGCTGAGTTTAGGGTCAGAGGTGTTGAGACGACAATGGGTGTTTCGGGTTTAAAGTGGGTGGTTTGTGATGAGGACGGGTTGTGACGGGTTTAGGGTCAATGAAGTTGGGACGAAAGTGGGTGTTTTGGGTTTAGAGTGGGTGGTTTTGTGATGAGTGTGTGTGTACTGTTGATTTTAGGGTCAGAGGTGTTGAGACGAGAATGGGTGTGTCGGGTTTAAATTGTGGTTTTGGGATGGCGGAGGGAAGTGTCGGTCTTATTGTCAATGAAGTTGCGGCGAGAGAGTGTGTTTTTGTGATGAGTGTGTGTACTGTTGAGCTTAGTGTCAGTGGTGTTGAGACGAGAGTGGGTGCTTTGGATTCAGAGTGGTTGATTTTGTGATAAGAGTGGGAAGTGCGGGGTTTAGGATCAGTGGTGCTTTGGGTTTAGAGTGGGTTGTTTTATTAAGATTCTGTATAGTGTTTGGTTTGGGGTTACGATGGGGCGAGAATTTGTTTTGGGTGTGTAGAGTGGGTAGGTTTGTGATGAGTGTGGAAAGTGTTGGGTTTGGGGTTAATGGTGTTGGGGCGAGAGTGAGTGTCTTGCGTTTAGATTGGGTAGTTTTGTGATGACAGAGAGTAGTTTTGGTTGTAGTATTGAAAGCGTTGGAGTTAACGTGAAAACTTTTATTCATCTCTCCTCAACAAACGTCAGAGGTCTCTGTGACAGAGACGGTGAGCAAATGAAATTAAATCAAACATAGAAAAAAATAAAAAAAGTTTGGCCGACAACACGATATCGTGAATATCTGTAAGGTCATATCAAAATCTTACACGACCACTAAATTCAAGATTATCGCTGTACTTTTGCAGCTTGTGTGACTGTCAGCAGTCTTAAGCAAGTAAGCGTGTCGGTATCAGAAATAACCGAGTCAGATCCGGAAATAACCGGCTATGGCTTTCGGGAATATCGAGACATTTTTCATACATGGCCGTTATATAGACGACGCCGTGTTCGAGGAACGACTCTATAAATCTTTTACATGTGCAGTTTTAGCTTTGTTGGAGTCCATTCAGGTTGCTCATTCCTCAGTATATACAATATAAATGCGAAATTTACTGTATTTCTTGTTGCATTATACAAATGCTTTCATATTCATGCGGTTGGAGAAAATAGGAGTGCCCATGTTAAAACGGACTCGTGGCTTACTAGGTCTGAGATTAGGCCACGCAGCTTTTATTCCACTGGTGACCTTTCTTTGAATCGCGGAGGTCAAAGATTGTAGCCAATCAAAAACATTGTTTCTAAACACCAATGCGCGAAGTAACATGATACGACGAAATGACCTGACTTCCCCAACTCCAGTGGCAAATTTTTCCACTGGAGAAACACCCTGGAAAGGTCTTATTCTAGACCATTGAGGTCTAATAAATTGCATTTAACGTCATTGTGTTGTGGGTTTTTTTTTTACCTAATTCTACAGTTACATGCCCATGGTGCTAGGGGGCATGTAACTTGTGACTTCTGAAACAATTGCATGAACAGTTAGGACAAAACCCTAACTAATGTAAACTGCCAAAAGGCCGGACTTCACCAGTAACGTGTGACCAGTTGCCAACTACATGTGTAACACTGTCGTGGCTTCTTTGGTTTTACTCTGTGCCGTACACTTTTATTTTAATTAATGGTTATAACTTCGACTTTATTATATATTTATTTACTTATTTATTTATTTATTTATTTATTTGAATGGTGTTTTACGCCGTACTCCAAAATATTGCACTTCAACGACGGTGGCCAGTATTATGGTGGGAGGAACGGGTAGAGCCCGAGGCAAGCCATGACCATCCGCAAGTTGCTGGTGGACTTCAGCTTTGTTAAACAAAGTCATTAGGGGGAGGCATGTATAATGGGACACTTTAAAAGAGCCAAATGCACTTCTTTGTGCTAAAGCGCTCCCGTGCTTCTAGACTATCATACCTGTTCCATGAGCACGCATAAATCGGAAACAATGTATTTATGTTTAACGTGCATTGTCCTAATTAAGCCAAGGTTGCACCAGATAGCCTCTTTATCATATCGGTGTGTTAATCTGTGTGCGTGATTGCGCGAGATAACACAAGCATTCGGATTACGTGGTCACCAGTGATTGCAGATGTGAAGCTTTGGCCTAGAAATGTCTGCGATCCCCTACATAGTAGCCACGTGGATGAGATGAATGGGATCAGAGAGCCGGTAGTGGCCAGGTGGTTAGAGGCACCTGCCGTTCTGTCGGTGTAATCCCGTCCTTGGAGGGGAATTTGTGGATTCCCCAACACTCACTACATCTGAAATAATACATCGTTAATAAATAAATGAATGAATGGATGAATGAATACATAAGAATATCCTAAGAATGACATTAGCAGAATTGAAATCCTACCTACGATCGAGCGGAGGTAAGACTGTGGGGATTTCATAAAAGGATGGGTATGTTGAAGCAGCAACGTATAACGTGTGCTCCATTTAGCCAATGATTCGAATTATTTGACACTATATTCCCTTGATTAAATCTGTTGTGAAAATATGAGTCAGTAAACTTTTATGTTATATAGTTAGTATCAAGGAGAAAACACCTAGAATTCAGGATGATATGAGGGTTATACCTCATATTATTTCATCTGACCTCTGACCCCCCTCCGGTCAGATTCCCATTTTCCACCATTTTTGCTGAGGAAACGAAAATTGTTGACGAATGACAAATTTACTGATTTACCCGTGACACCCAAGGCATCGCCGTGAGCTAGATAATGGCGTCGATGAGTGGTAAACTTCCGGTGGAAACCGTTCGAATCCTTTGCCTTGATCAAATAGGAGCACATTGGTATTGTAGCTAACAAGGCACGGAGACAGGGAAAGATTTTAAAGTTTAAGGTCACATTATCATCATAAAATCATCAGTAGGACCGTTTTTTGGGATTTTTTTTTTAAGAAAACAAATACTGCAACTAAACTGGACTGCTGCAGGAAAAATTCAGGTGTGAAAACTACAATATCGAGGTGTCAGCTTCAAAGCTACGATAAAACAACTTTTGAGTTATTTCAGGCAATACAAATCGCTGTTAAAACTAATCAGTCTTCTTGTACCTTAGCACTCCAGAGCAGAGCATAGAGCTATGGAGCGCTTTGTGGAAGGCAGGAAGCAGTTTTACAGGTTCCACTTTGAGCAGATATGTTATTTCTCCTGCCTCATCAAACTAAGTTTTCCCTCAATGAACAGTTTCATTTCATTTCACAAATTCAATAAAGGTGCTTGTAATTTCCATATCATAAGGATAGATACAGTACGGTGCCGAAGTGAAATTCACAATCTCCTGCGCAAATGATGTGACTACGAGAATGATGATAGATTTTATCTAATCGATCCAGGCTTACCCAGGATTCAAAAAGAAGCTTTCCTTTATATTAGAGAGGCCTCCGTGGCCAATCCCAATTGGGTCGCTGTGAGTTCAAATCCAGCTCATACTAGGTTCCTCTCCCGTCGTACTAGGAAAGGTTTGCCAGCAACTTACGGATGACCCTGCCCAACCCCCCAACCCCCCGGCCCCCCAACTCAGGGTCTGCCAGGTTTATAACCACTACCATGGTGACCGATTTCCTACAGGTGAAATATGTTTCAGCATGCGCTATCAGAAACCAAATTATTCATTTTAATATATAAATATTATACTGGTTCCAGTTACATGTTGAATGAGAAAAATGTATGTGAAGTGGATAAAGTACGAGATTTACGTTGAATACAAAAAATAAATATACATCTAAAAAAAAAATACATAAATTTGACAGACCGGATGACTTTGCAAATAGTAGGCCACGTTGCAGATGAGATAACTGTTTTTGGGGGGGGGGGGGGTTGGAACATTTTTTTTGTCACAATGCAGAACTGCAACAGCAATGATAAAAATCAGTTAAGAAAACGTGAAAAGAGAACGCAAGTCCTCGGAAAGTGGAACACAATGTGCTCTCTTAACCATGCAATATATCACCAGCCTCTCCCGTTTCACTTATGGGAATAATCTTCACACCCTTCGGTATGGTTTTGGTTACACGAGTGTAAAAGTTATCATGATATCAGATGTGATAAACAGTCAACAGGTCTGAAATTATCTTGTATTATCTTGCGCTTCTGGTTATCGAAGCTTTCCGTCATCTGTTATTATAAAATCCCATGGATTTTTGGTCTAACTCTGCAAAGGCGTCAGAACATTCTGCACGTGAAAACCATGACAACGCGATGGGGAATTTGCAGTGCTGGCTGCATCAGTCGAGATTTCACTTCCTGTCTCAAGTCCCTCCCGTTATCGGAGCATGAGGTAAAAAATAACAGGCCATTTAATTCAAGCCCTTAAAATTATTTATTTATTTGCCTATTTAATTCTGTTTAACTACTGTTTAATGCTATAAAACACAAATAACACATGTATTTATTTTTATAAAGGTTTAACTTTGACTAACAATATATCTCGGCATTTTACTTTTACTCTCTTCAGCTCTCCTATTGTTCATTGTGTGGACCATGTGTGAATCAACTGGATTTGATGTAATCATGTTTCTTTTTCTTCAAAAATTCTTGCAAATGTCAGTATATGGGGGTAATTGAAATAGATTGAATGTGAAGGTAAAACTGAAAGTGCGTGCTTGGAATTATCACATGCGTACATAGTTTAAATTTACATATATATATATATATATATATATATATATATATGTACATATATACGCTTACTGTACATTGGACTGGGAATATGCATTCAGGGCTGTCCGTTTTTTAGCAATGGCAGGGTGATACGAAATAGTAATTGAGCGTTTTTGCAGGGACACATCGTTAAATATTGTTTCTACATGTGGATAAACTCAATTAAAACTACAACTTTGTACAAGAACAGCAAAAATGACTGGCACACCAAGAAATAAAGTGCAACAAAATTATATAATAGACAATTTAGTTTTGAAAAAAAAAAATAACTAAATAAATTCAAAACTGAGTGGCTATACTGCTAGTGGCTATACTGCATGCGGTGAATAGACACCATCTGTTATGATAATGCATTCTGTATGCTATAGTTCATGCAGAAATGAAATCGTTTTGAAGGCCGACATGCCAGTGGTTTCCATGCACTGTCATCTGACAGACTTGATTTTCTGACGTATTTTAAATAAAATAAAAATGCCTTGTCACACGAGGAATTAATGCTGTGCAGTTTAGTTCTGGCAAACTGAGTCTAGCGTCTGCCCGGAGGATACTTATCTCCCTTGATAAACAGATATCAATAACACCCAACATTGTGTAGCGGGGAATTACAAGTTATGGCGCTCGACTGAATTCTCCCTTCCACAGGCATCATTAACCTTCCAGAATGAAAATTGTTGAACCTTTTTGCATATTTGTATGCAAATGTATGTACATTTTAAAGCCTTTCTCCTGGTATTATTTATATTTATCGATGCCATCATGCCTTGCAGTACCTATCGAGACTTGTTAAAGATTTACACTTGCGCAAACCCCAAAACTAACAGGAAATCACAAGTGAAACTGGCGGACCTATGTGGCCTGCATGGAAAGATCGCTGTTTGACCCCTAAATTCCTTATCTGAAGAACGTGAACTTTGTATTTCCTTAAAACCATAGCGTATCAATCATGCATTGTATATATGTCTGAGGGTGTCGAAAATTTTCTTCCATGTCTGGTCAAGTTGTTTTACGAGTTATACACAGCATAGTTACCAACAATAAATAATTCATAAGTTGGCGCTTTCAGTTGGACTAAAACGTCGCTCCCGTTGCAACCGCCTGTATGTTCACAAATCACACTGCAAGGTCCAATCCGGCTCATGATGGACGGACTGCTGCAGGAAGTCAGGAGATGAGTCAACTATCTGACGAAGAGCGGTGATTTTCTCCGTGCCTACTGTGCAACACCCTTTACCCACGTACCTGGCTGCTGTCGTTTTTATTCTTGATTATAAAGTGTAAAACCCCAATAAAATAAATAACTCGTAGTCGTTGAGAGATCGCTGGTTCAAATACCCAACTGGTTATCCCGGTAACACACTCAATGAGGAGAGTATGGACGTGTCTTGGAAATTAACAGTTGTTGAAATCTGGACAGCCAAAAACAGTTAAGCATCGAAATTCGAAATGGGGAGGCGGAAGAGTTCATACAAATGCCATCATTCTTGTCATTTGTGTTGACAACCGAACAAAAAACAACCGAGACAACCGAAAGAAAGCCTTCGACTTGTGCTTAGTGTGCTATTGCAGTGCAATGACCCAGGAACCCCTAAACAATGAGTTGGTGATCATCCATGGAAAGGTCCGCTAGCAACTTGCGAATGATCATTGCTTTCACCGGGTTTATTCACACCATACTACTGTCCGCCGTGGTATGACTGAAATATTCTTGAATACCCTATAAAACATCAATCGAATATAGAAATTCTTAGATAGATAAATATATGCATCAATAAATGCATAAATAAATATCCCAGTCTGTTTATACTAACAGATCGTTGCTGTCGCTGCTCGAGACCTGAAGAGGGCGCAGGTCTTTGCGAGAGACTTTGGCATTTTAACAGCGTATGGATCATACTTGGAATTAGCCAAGGACCCACATGTTGGTAGGTGCACGCGCAGCTTTAAATACACTCTTAAAAGAAACGAAAATATGGAAACACCTCTGACAAATCCATGAATAATTTTCATACAAAAATAAGAGTACCTTCAAAAATAAATGAAATATATACAAAAATTAATAGTGTGTCCTTATTTTAGAGATGTGGAATATATTGGCGCTACTGTAACAACGCTACATAATAACTTTCTTACAGATGCAGTACATACTACTATTATTGTAGTTACACGAGCCGCTCAGAACATAACTATACAGATGGCTTACCCTTATCTTATCAGATGTGGTATATAATGGCACTACTGTAATCAGACTGCTTAACAACTTTCTGTTTTCTCGCAGACGTTTTATGTATTGACACTATTCCCCCAGGGCATAGAGATGTTATTCATAGTCTACTCTTACCTTAGCGATGTGGTGGATAATGACACTATACTGGCAGAGAGCATGGAGATTTTATTCATAGTTTACCCTTATCTTAGAGATGTGGTATATATTGACACTATACTGGCACAGAGCATAGAGACTTTATGCATTGTTTACCCTTATCTTACAGACGTAATGTTGCTAGTTCTGTCCGGTTTCCTCCCACCATAATGCTGTCCGTCGTCGTATAAGTGAAATATTCTTAAGTACGGCGTAAAACACCGATCAAATGAATAAATAAATACCGATGTTGTGTATATGTATACTACTGGTCCAGACCATGGAGACTTTATTCTAGTGTACCCTTATCTTAAAAAATGTTGCACCAATGCGATCGTTGTGAGTTCAAGTCACAACTACCTCTTCAGCCGTAACGTGGGAAGGTCCGCATGCAACCTGCGGATGGTCGTGGGATCTCTCGGGCTCTGCCGGTTTCCTCCCACCATAATGCTGGCCGCCATCGTATCAGTGAAATATTCTTGAGTTCGGCGTAAAACAACAATCAAATAAACAAATAAATAAATAAGTAAATACAGGTGTGGCGTATGTTGACATTATTGGCCCAGTGCAAAGAGACTTCTTGCATTCCATTTACCTTATCTTACAAATGTGGCAAGAATGCGGTCGCTGTGAGTCCAGCTCATGCTGGCCTCGTCTTCGGTCGCACGTGGGAATGTCCGCCAGCAAACTGCGGATGGTCGTGGCTTTCCCCCGGGCTCTGCACGCTTTCCTCCCACCACAGTGCTGGTCGTTGTCGTGTAAGTGCGATATTCTTGAGTGCGGCGTAAAACACCAATCAAATAAATTAACAAATACAAATGTGATGTATATTGGCACTATTCACCCCGAGCATCATTAGCCCAACCTTATCTTACAGCTGTGGTGTATGTTGACACTTTTCACCCGGAGGATAGTTATAATAGGTTACCCATATCTTACAGAGGTGGTGTATATTGGCACTATTCACCCCGAGCATCACAAGGTCGGACTTCTCTTCATTAGCCATGGAAAGCACGTGCTTGTGGAGAAACCGGCAGCCATGAATCTGAAACAGCTGAAGGAAATGACGTCACTTGCCAAAGAAAAGAAAGTGTTCTTTATGGAGGTGAGAAAAGTCTCGCCGCTGTAAGGACAAACACTGTACCGAGACTGTCGTAGACATGCATACTGTCATTCATTTAGGGGTACAAAACCGCCATCGTACATAAGTGAAAACCAGTTAATGTTAAACAATCAAAATTTATAAATAAATAAATAAATAAATTTTCTATTTTGGTACCGATATGAAAATTTTTGTGTTTTAAACAAATACGGTAATGGAATATAACTTCTGTAAACTACATGTTTCTCAGATTACATTTATTACCTATGAGGAGAAATCAACAATACATCACAACATAATTTTTTTTAGGCGGTGTGGACTCGGTTTTTCCCGCTGTACAAGCGCGTGCTGCAGGAAATTAACAACGATACGATCGGTAAAGCCCGTCTGCTCCGACTGGAGCTCGCCATCCCCATCTCTAACCGTGAGCGGATTAGGAGTAAAGCCCTGGGGGGCGGGGCGTTGTTAGACATGGGGGTCTACCCTCTCAACATCGCCGTCTTCCTCTTCGGCCGGCCAGACGACATCTCCGTACAAGGCGCCATGATGGGAGGAACAGGTAAGACACCCCCTCTGTACATACCGGAACAATTTCATGGGATACCATTTCCTGTCCAATGGCGATTCGGTCCCAACCTGACTGTTGCTCTCTTGCTCTTCACGAGTAATATTTTATCAGCTTGCCCACAAAACGTCGTCGTAAATACAGGCATGAACAACAGACTATTTGCAAACTGATTTTAATCATCCGCATAAATATATAATTTTCATATATTTTCTATATTTTCTTAGTGCTTTGGTGGTTTGTGTTACTTGTCGTTTTTAGAAACTCGCCTTGCGTTTATTGACCCGGAACGCCCACTTTGGTTGACGGCTGGTATAAGAATGTAGGCTACGACGCCCAGGTGCACAGCTTTGACCCGAATTACCTTTCGCGGAAAAGGTTCCACGTGGTTTTAATTAAGCACGTTACGTTTAATTACGTTGGTAATTAGATGAAAATAATTGTCCAAGTTTGGCTTATAACTTCCAGCGATCTTTTTCAGCAGCAGTGGACAGCTTCATGAGATCGGACGGCGTTGTTGTTTAGGAAAGATGCTCTCCTTTTTTTTGCTTGTGAGGTTCATTTCCGAAATGCGCATGTGTGGCAGCTAATATTATTTTTCTTTTGCTCTTTCTCATAGAGGTAGACGAAGGCGCTTGCGTGATATTTAAGTACAACGACGGCAGGATGGCTCAGATTCTCTACAACGTCACCTTCAAGGGTGTGAACGACGGGCTGATCTACGGGACGCACGGTAGGATAAAGGTCAGTAGGGAATTACATGGACGTCCAAATAAACAGATGGACGAGAGAACAGACGGATGGACATATAGACGGACGGACGAACAAACAGACGGACAGACAGACGGACCGACAGGCTGGGAGGAACACGAACAGATAAAGGAGAGCAGCAAATAAGACTGGGATTCAAATGGACGGACAGGTGAAATCATACACAGAGGTAATGACAAACTCAAGGACAGGCAAAGAGAAAAGATCATGAGTATTTACTTAGACTGGCATCCAAATAGACAAACGGGTGGACTCATAGACAGAGGGCCAAACAGACGATTTCTGTTTTAATCATCTACAGTATATAAACAATCGGACAAACAGACAGATTCACAGTCAGACAAAGACAAGGATAAAGTGGGCCGGTTCATTACCCACATAAAGGTGGCTGTGAGATGGGACGGGCGTTCAAACATAGTGGCAGGCAGATGTATGGATGCTTGGGCTTTACATGCACGTCCTACTCGACATCTTTTTCAGTTATATGACAACGATGAGGCCTGACAATGTATGGACGGCACATATATACTGTGTCTACTTGTGGCATGACGCCAAAGAACATCACGCCGACATGATACCCCACTCCGTCACATTATACCTGCTAACAGTGTTCCCTTGCTGTTCGCCAAGTGAGGCAGCAACATGTACAATTTTTAAAGCCTGTGGTATGACCAGACACGGGATTGAGCCCGGATCTCCTGACCCAAAGGTGGACGTCCTAACCACTAAGCCACGGAGGCGGTCAGAGGTAAATCAATACACGGTGAAATGAATTTGGGTGATAAATTGGTTGGATATCCACACAGGCAGGCGAACAAACAAACCTTCCCATACCAGCCAGATAGACCCACAAATCAATACAAAATCACATTTAGATTGGTTCGGACTTTACAAGCAGACGGGAAGAAGAGGAGATTAAATAAAATTAACGCACGACTCAGAATATGACAAACAGACAGGTGAACACAGATGTGAATTAAAAAAAAAACCGAGAAATTAACACAAAAAAGTGGGAAACGAGTTACACAAACAAAACAGAAAAAAAAAATTAAGAGGATCGACAAGGCAGACTAATCCAGCAAGATCCCATTAAAATTGAATTGTAGAAGGTCCCAAATGTGCCATGAACAGACAACGCAACCCACGATCATGTACAGGTATCGTACTGTGTAGAATTTGTGCCCATTTCAAATGCTCTCGCCATTCCCATTAAACAGATCCACAATCCGTTCTGGTGTCCAACTGAGGTGACGCTACCTACCGGGAAAATGACCTTTGACCTTCCGAAAATCAACCAGGCCAAGTTCATTTTCTACAACCGCTCGGGTCTGACTTACCAGGCAGAGCACGTGCGACAGTGTCTTCTGGAAGGTAATATGTTCAACATGGTGCTAATTTGTCACGGTGTGCAGTGTGAATTCTCTTAAAAGCAATACGCCAATTTATACTGTAGCTTTAATAATGTTAAATTCAACTATTAGGCAGAGGTGAGGAGGCAAATCATTTCTTTAAAATGTTACGTTCAAAGACTTTAAAAAATGGTATTAGTTGCTACCTCGCTTGGCTCTCAGCATTTGAGAGGTAAGAGCAAGGTGTCAAGTTGTCAACAACAACAGCATGCATAGCGGTGTGTGACGTCACTCGTGCTTCACTTGACCTTGGAGTGAATGAGTCAGTGAGTGCCTCGGGTTTTACATCACTCTTAACAATGTTTCAGTCATGTGACGACGGGTAGTCCTTCTGGTGTGTTCATACAGTGTGCCTTCTTGTAGCAGGGCGATTCCTGCCTCCACTGGAACATCATGCCGAAGACATCAGGCATGACATCCCACCCAGTCACATCATGCTGACACCAGGTCGACCAGTCCTGCTTCCTTGCTCTTACCTCTCAAATGCTGAGAGCCAAGCGAGGTAGCAACTAATACCATTTTTAAAGTCTTTGAAATGAATCGACTCGGCAATCGACCCTAGAAACTCGAGTTTTATTTGTGTTCTGTTCACTGTAAAATATCTAAGGCAATCACGATGACCATATTAGGAATTAGTACGATATACACTGAAATTTAGACAATGCATACTTCATGTAACGGTGTTCTGTTCGTTTATCAGTCTTGAACTGAAATATATTTGCGCGTCTTCATTTGTCGTTTAGACCTTATTTGGATATTAGTCTTTCTTTGACCGCCAAAACAGGGATTGGCGGGGTTGACATTCTTTTTGTTAAGTCTGATGTTCTGAAAAAGCTATACAGTCCTAGAAAACACTATAACAAGCCGTTGTCTGGAACTTTATATTGCATGTTAAATGGGTATGAAATAGTATGATATCTAGGCTTAATCCCATAATTTCAGAGTGTGCAAAAGATGGAATTATACACATCAGTGCTTAAACAAAGTCTCTTTTTCCCCGCAGGCCTTACAGAGAGTCCCCTTGTACCCATCTCTCACAGTGAATACGTCATGGCTCTGGTCGACAAGATCAAGTCCAAGACAGGCCTCCGATACGATGCGGACGAGTAGCCAGTGAAAACCGAAGACACCAACAGCTCACTCAAAGAGGAGTAGGAATATGAATTGAAATACGAAACAGCGGCTATAAGGCCTGTATGTTCAAGACACATGTTAAAATCGTTTCACGAACTCTAGTAGGTGTAAAGGTCTGCCAGCGACCTACGGAGGGTCGTGGGTTTCCTCCTGCCATAACACTGCCCCTCGTCAAGTATAAGTGAATTATTCCTGAGTACGGCGTAAAACACCAATGAAATAAATAAATAAATTAGTAAATAAGTAACTTGAATACTTATGGCTTCATGCGTACTTGGCAATATTATGAGGACGTTATGGTGAGACTTATTTATTCACTTACTTATTTACCTGATTCATCTTTAATGTGACACTGAAGAATATTTCAGATTTACGATGGCAAGTTCTATGGGTGGAGGCCACCGGAGTGCGCGTTGAAAACCACTTACTGGACCCTTTTGCAAGTTCAGGACGACCTTTCACAAGTGTCATGCGCAATTACGCACACAATATACTGGTACATCAATGAATTTTCAGCTGCGCAAAGGGGTCAGACGAGCTTATTGTCATCATGATACATTGAACAATGAGAGCGGGGAAATGTACAAATCCGCTGCCTAAGTGCAGGATTGAACCCATACCTCGTATGGTTCTTGTTTCTTAATAACTACTCGGCCACAACCAGCTCCAATATTATGATGAGAAATAAATCTGGAGGTTCGTGATAAACCCCTTTGGCATCGATCTGAATCCACAAGTGCAGATTTCAGAGAACTTGAAAGGTATAATTTGATAAGCGTCCTTTCCTGCATAAAACCTACATACAGTGCTGTACACACTGTATTTCGAATCTGTCTATTTTTACAGAGCCATATAAATAAGACGTGAACATATCTATGTATTACTGCATTAGCAAAACATCCGTGTAAGTGAAATGAAATATTTTGTGTCTTACATACATCATACATAGGCCTACATATACAAAAAACCTTCCTCACATTCTCTATCTATAACATAATCATACATACAGACTCATACATTACATATAACTAACATCCACGCATTCACATACTTCCATGTACATTGCTTTTGCTTAGAAAAGTGTCGCACAGAAACTCGCAACTCCAAAATGTGTTTTCAGTTTAAACACAAAATGTGTTTTGTTTTTTTTTCTTGGCCTAAAGCTGTCATGGGCCCACCCATAAAGTATTCACACGTGTTTGGTTGTTTTTGTCTTCATGGTATAAACGGTAGGTCGGTGCACAGTTAGTAGTGAAGGGCGTAGGGCATGCTTTATTGCCGGCACGTAGGCCCTATTCAGGGAACTGTAATTTGTAATAGGGGAGTTTCAAGATCGAACTCTTTTATCACTAAAGGTAAGAAAAGCCCTACTGTACCATGTGACCTGTCAAAAAATATTAGGCAACTATTTCAGATTACATTTACTATAATATGGGCGTCTAAGAAAAGTTTAACAAAAAAATTACTTAGACTAGACGTACGATTGGGAAAAGTGAGGAACTGGAAGCTTTATAATGTAAGTAGCTCCCGATTGTACCTCCTTAGCACGACAAGACAGGTGATCGGTAAATTAAAATCAACAAAATTGCCTGACATTTTTGACAAGTCACATGACACAGTTGAGCTCTTTTTACCTTCTACGACAAAAGAGTTCCAAGTCGAAATTCCTCTACTTTGAAAATTCATATATGCAACGATGTGTTTAGCTGGCACACCGACAGTTGCAAGAAGTCGAACTCAACAGATAAATAAACGAATTTCTTTTTCGACAGAATATATACTCTAACCGGGAATATACTGATATATATAATATATTATATATGTGGTTTGGAATGTATTGTGAGTAAGTTTGGTTTTATGTGAATGAAATTTTGCTGATGGTGTCGTATAAGTGAAATATTCATGAGAACGGCGTAAGACACCGATCAGATAAATAAATATGAATTAAGTTGTTGTGGATTGTAGTTTAAGCGTAGCGACATAAATTGCATCAAATGCAGCCATTTTTAATGTGAAAAAAAATTGTTGTGTTTTATTCTGTAGATAGGACTTACATGCAGTCACTTCCTGCATTTTGTGACTCTGTTAATTACAAATAGAATTTATATCAGATATCTAAAAAAATTAATGCAATTAGCCGGTGATAAACGTATACTATTATATATAAGTTGAAACTCTTTCAGGCTCTGGCGAATTCTCTCACATACACTGTTAGAAAATCTACTGATTGCTTGTATGATTGACTTATTAACTGATCTGCGTTCGGATCCACCGTGGCCAAGTGTATAAAGGGTTCTCCTAGAGGACAGCTTATAGCAAGTGAAAATTGCGCCATTTCTAGCGGTGCGACCAACCCTTGGGGTGGAGGCATGTTAAAGGGAAAAACCTCATGAAAAAATATGAACTTATAGTGAGTGAAAAAACCACTAAACACTGTATCTGAAAATACCTTCACTGAAATTTTTTAATTTTTTTTTCACCAAAATTAATGCAGTCAGATGTTTTGATTGCATGATCGGTTTTATGGAACGTATTGATGATGTGGTTCACCAGTGACGTCACGCAACGTTTATTTGGGTGAAAAAAAATCTAAAAAATTCAGTGAAGGTATTTTCAGATGCAGTTTTTAATGGCCTTTTCACTCACTCTAAGTTCATTTTTACGAGGCCTTTCCCTTTAGGGAATCCTGCGAAGAGCATTGTCTCTTTCACCTGTACAGGCCGCCCCGAAATCCATTCCTTTGTCTGTTTGGTGTCGTAGCCCACTCAAGAATGATTCACTTATAAGGTGGAGATCTCGGGGCCACGACTGTTCAAAACTGTCTTAAGACTTTAATACTATATAGGTGCAAATGCAACCTTACGTGAACAAACGAGATTTGCGCAGTCGTCATCCTGGAGTTGCGGCGAGCGGGCAGAAAGGCTGTCTAGCCTTTTCTGCATGACAGCGATAGAACCCAGTTGGTTTTAAGATAATGATTCAAGATTTTTATATTCACAGCGCATGTCTGGGACAGATAGGCGAACAGATTTTGAAAACTATGTGGAGACTGTGTTAAGGTTAACTACTGGCTTGTATAATACAAGCTAGTAGTTAGTACTGCCATGCAATATTACGAGACAGTGCTACGGTACTTCAGAGGTATATGTGTAAGTTTATGTTTTACGTCGAACCCAATAATGTTTCAGTCATTTGACAACGAGGAGTCATTATATATACTGAGTCTTCTTGTGGCAGGGCGAGTCCATGGGTCCAAAGTGTTGCCGCCACTGGAGCATCATGCTGAAGACGCCGGACGCATACTGACCCCGAGCCAACCGGTCATGTTTGCTTGTTCTAACCTCTCAGTCTTGAGCGCCAAGCGAAGGAGCAATAAGTACCTTCTTTAAAGTCTTTGGTATGACCCGACCCGGGTCTAACTCCGGATCTCCCGATCCCGAGCTGGACAATGTAACCACCTGGCCACCAAGGCGGTTCAAGGTGTACAACCTAAAGGGTAGTTTCTCATCTTTTGCTGCGTTACTCATCCTCACTTTACTATGTCTTACAGGACCTTTGACATAAACGTCTATCTATTTCACGTACGGAGCCATCCAACGCGTCATACAGAGTTTGTATCTATTTCAGCCGTCTGGTACCATGAAAGCAAGTCGTTGTTTTGCGGGATTTTGCGTGAAAATATTTTTGAGTATGGCGTAAAACATGAAACAAATAAATAAACGAATGGTGACAAAATGGCCACTCATAATCCATGTGTGTAAACCTGTATTCATTCGTTTATGAGCAGCATTATACGCGATAGTGTGGTTCTTTCATGCACTTTTCTATGCCGGACAGATGTAGAAGTCTTCATGGCATCCTCAAATGTCTGCGTGCATTCCGCATAAATCGCCACCGGCAGACAACAACAGTAGTTGGAAAGATAATGCGCTGGTAAAGAATGGTTTTATTAATTTGGGTTCTTTTTACTTTTTTATTTTTTTTATTACTTTTTTTTTTTACTTTTTTTTTTAACTTTTTTTTGTTGTTGTTTTGTTTTTTAACATTACTTAAAGTCACGCATATTCAGGAAGTATTCAAAAAGTACTAACTTAAGCGATGGAGGCCATTACATACATCAGTGGTGCATTACACCTTTCTCAGAACTTTCTCAGGATAAACCCACGACCTGTGGTAATTTAATAACGAACTTACGAGGAATGAACATGTATGTATGCAAGATATGTTGGCGAAAGGCAAGTGGTCTTCAGCGTCACCAAGGGTAAATAAATGCGCTTGTCTTTCAATCGCTAGGATGGACACTAGAGATGCGGGTTCAAACCCGATCCTGGACAGGGAAGTTTGGTGATCCCGTGCTGACTCTGCTTCAGTTGGCTTCTTGTCCAAAAGCGGTCCACTACACCCATGTGGTTTGCGTATTCTAACGTTCGTGCAATAACACTTGTTTCCCACCAACATATGTTGTGCATACCTACATGTGCCATGTAAGTGGGAGAGTTGGTCAGTAACTTGCCAAACGTCAATGGTTTTCCCCAAGCACTCCACGCGGTTTACTCCACCTATAATTCTGACTGTCATCTTGTGAGTGAAAAATTCTTGAGTAGGCCTAAAACATGAAACTAAAATGAAATATGAAAACAAGTATAAAAATAAACAAATCAATAAATATTTCTTAGAAGTCTCGCTGGGCTGGCTCGAATGTTGAAGCCTGGTTTGCTGCAAATATCAGGTCCTAAAACTGACACACACCCCCCATAAGCCCATATTTAAGTGAACAATTCGTGTAAAGTTAGGGCTGTCACATCATTCAATCGCGGTGCTCACATATAATCGTGGCAATTGCTTATAAAGCGATCTCCGTACGTTAATCTGCTCCCAGAACAGTTTTTTGTTCACTGTGCAGTACTCCTTCAGTATCGACAAGCAGTCTGTTATGCGAAGCGTTAACTTTTGTTTTCAGAGCTCACGTTTTCTCAAGTGTAGTGCGCAATGCCTTAATACCACGTGAACTCGATCATGTTGCGATAACTGTTCCAATGCTTTTGAAGGGAAATCTTCTATGGCCCTGTATCATTCACATCATTTTTTCTCTTTTTCTTTTCTTTCTTCCTTCTTTTCTTTCCTGTCTTTGCAACCTTGGACATAGATCCTACCACTGATCATTTATTTACCACACCACACTTTACAATGTACTGTAGTTCGTGCAAACAAACTACTGTTGCGATGCGCATAAAGAGTTACCTCCCTTAATAGCAATCATCTCTGCCTCTGCACGTGGAGCAAAGAATCTTTCTTGGCTACAGTAAATTTTCAACCTGCAAGCTGGTTGGTTTTCGTGGTGCTTAACGAGTTCTGTTCATGTGGATGAAGAAAAGAGCTGCTGCAGCTAAGAAGAAGTTTGATGTCACAATCAGGCAAGTACTGTGTGTTTTGTAAACGTGAAATGGTCGTCTGGTGTTGAAGTCGTAGTCCACGGGCTTACTGAGTGACCATATTTCGTGGCCATGACTGTATAATCATACCGTCCGGTCACATCATTTCCTGGCGCTCACATCATCGTGGCAGTCCGTCATAATACGAGGTTTTGAGCACAAGCTCCATCCACTTCAGATTTTTTTCACTCTGTACACGCCTCTCTGTATCGGTCTGCGCAATGTTAACTTTTATTTATTACGCTGATGCATTCTCAATAAACCGAATCGGCATTGCAGAAGTCTCTCGAGATCACGCAGGTTTTGGACGAGATAGGGTGGGGGCCCTTGCATCCAACAACAATAACCTCCATGAAATCACGGTAGTTTGCCAGAGCCCCACTCTGCCTCGCCCTAAACCAGCATGATCTCGAGAGACTTCTTCAGTGCCGATTCGGCTTATTCTAGTGCACAAAACCTTAATTCCACAACATTCCATGGTGCGATGGTAAATCAGTTTAGTTTTGGCTCACTTACTGGGACACTCGTATTTGTTAACTTTATTGTTGGCTGACACCATGCCAAAGAACTTTCTCCTTGGCCAAGGTGGTTAATGCATTAGTGCAGCATATTTACCCAGCAGCCCCTCACCAATGCAGTCACTGTGAGTTCAAGTCTAGGTCACGCTGGCTATGGTTATAAATAGGAAGATGGGCCAGCAATCTACAGATGGCCATGGGTTTTTCCCTGGCTCTTCCAGCTTTCCTCCCACCATAATGCCAGCAGCTGTTGAATAAGTGAAATATGTAAAGCACCAGTCAAATAAATTAGTAAATAACTTTTCACCTTCAAAGTTTATTAAACCAAAGCTGGAAGAAACCAAAGTGCCTGGTCTTAACCACTGACCTTTGGCAAACTACTGACAAACTTTCCCACAGATGTACAGATAGCCATGCCTAACTGGTGCAAGAAAATCACTCCTTCAGGGTGACTAGGATAGGTGGCAATAAATTATATTTTATATGTCTTTCTTTCTGTCCATAGCATCTTTTACTGGATGATGTGAAACCGCTGAAGATGTCAGCCATGGGAGACAACTGTGATGCAAACAGCGGATGTGGGAAACCAGTTGTGAATGGATGTGAAGAAGGAGGTTATTTTACCAGTTACAGTGACCTTGACATTCATGAGCTCATGCTGAAGGACAAACCACGGACTCTTGCCTACAAAAACTTCATCGAACAAAACAAAGATTTGTTTAAAAACAAAGTTGTTGTCGATGTTGGAGCAGGGACAGGTATTTTATCACTGTTTGCAGCAGCTGCTGGTGCTAAAAGGGTTTACGCTGTTGAGGCCAGTGACATTGCAGGGGCGTGTAGACTTGTCGTTCAACAAAACTGCTACGAAAACGTGATTGAGGTAATACATAAGGAAGTGGAGGATGTAGTGCTGCCTTCAGGTGTCAAAGCTGATATTCTGATATCTGAATGGATGGGGTTTTACTTGTTTCACGAGTCAATGTTAGACTCTGTAATCCATGCTAGAGATTCCCTGCTCAAGGAAGATGGGCTGATTTTGCCATCGAAAGCAACTCTGTTTTTGGCACCAGTCAACATGGCGGACATGTACCGAGACAAGTTTGAGTTCTGGAAGGACGTTTACGGCTTTGACTACTCACCTCTCATTCCATCTGTAATTGTGAAATCGCTCCAGTCGCCAACAGTTAGCACAGTGACCTCAGCTTCCTGTTTGTGTGACGCACAGGAAGTCATATCTCTTGACCTTCACTCAGTGACCTTGAAAGATATCCAATCCTTTAAGAAAGACTTCAGTTTTGAAATTTCACAGGCGTGCTCAGCCCACGGGTTTGTAAGCTGGTTTGATGTGGTTTTTCAACGTGGTTTTTCAGAAGGAGCCAAAGAAAACCATTTGATTCTCTCCACGTCTCCCTTCGCAGAAGAAACGCACTGGAAGCAAACTGTGTTCAATTTGCCAGCGCCTCTGTTAATCGACAAAGATGACGTGATCAAGTGCCGTATGGAGCTAGCCCAGGATGTGAAGAACAAGCGCCGTTATAACATCTCTATAGAACTCCTAGAGGTACCTGAACTGCCTGAGTATGCACCAGGCGGGGACACGAACGGCGCAGGTGAGGTGGAACTTGATATTGGCGGGGAATCTGACGACTCTGAGGATCACCCAACTCCATGCAACTGCGATGCGCCCAGGTGCAAAATCATCAAGGCGCTTGTTGCAAAATACGATGAGCAAGATGAGATGATGAAGGAGGAAGGCGTCATCGACATCACAAGAGAGGAACTGGATGAGGCCGTGGACATCAGTGATAACCTAGACATTTGACATCCTTCTTCTCACAGAAATGTTCATTGGTCAACATCACCAGCATGGAACCTTGTCATTTGTTGATGTACAATGTAGAGAATTCCTGAAGGACAGTCTTGTTGCAGTGTACACAATGGACAGTGTAAACTGGGTCATGGGTGAGAATGTTGTAATAATACATAAATTCACATAAAAGTGGGAAGCTTCTCCCAAACCTGCATCATGAGCGAAAATGTTGTTACATCTTGTGTAAAGCATAAATTCATGAAATTTGTCATGGTCGATATGAATGGGAGTGTTCCGCTAAACCTGGATCATGAGTGGGAATCTTGTTACATGTATAATGCATCAATTCATGAAATTTGTCATGGTTGATATGAGTGGAAATGTTCTCACATGGATTATGAGTGGCCATTTTGTCACCATTCATTTATTTATTTGATGCGTGTTTTATGCAATGCTCAAGAATCTTTCACTTGTAGGCGGTGGTAAGCATTATGGTGGGAAGTAACTGGGCAGAGCGTGATGGATTTTGTCACAAACCTAGGTCATGAGTTGAAATCTTCCCACAACAGAATGTCTATTCATGCCATATGAGTGTGACAAGATTCCCACTCAGCATGACTGTGACAAGATTCCTTCTCACACCATGACTGTGACAAGATTCCCATTCAAACCATGACTGACAAGATTCCCACTCAGATCATGAGTGACAAGATTCCCACTCAGACCCATAACTGACAAGATTCCCACTCAGGACCCATGATTGTGACAAGATTCCCACTCAGACCCATAAATGACAAGATTCTCACTCATGACCCATGATTGTGACAAGATTCTCACTCATGACCCATGATTGTGACAAGATTCTCACTCATGACCCATGATTGTGACAAGATTCCATTTGTGACTGAGGAAGAACCATCTTGTTATACATAACCATAAAGTGTATCATGGTCTGTATTAAACCATATGTTAAGATCTTGAAAATGAAATATAGTTCTCTTTGCTTTTTTTTTATGTTGTGTAAAGTATTCAGTTGTTTCCTTGATGTGTGTTTTTCCTTAATTAGGTACCATATTACTGCTTTAATTTGCTAATCCATTGGCGTAAGGTTGATGTCCACATCAAGTAGAAGACCAGACAACCACCCTCATTGTGGGGAATGAATGACGGCGGATTGGTTAAGATGGTTTTTCAATCACCAGAACACAACAGGCACAGGCTCAAATCCGGCCTTGGACAGGTACCAGTGACGCAGTAATTCCCAAGCACTCACTGTTTGTGGCCGCTGTTTGTGGCTTTGTTTTTGTTTTCGCGCAGGCGTGTGATTATCACACCACTTGCAGAAAACATGGAGTGTGTTATATTATTAACACAGCTGGGGCCTCCGTTGCTCAATTGGTTAGTGCGCTAGCGCAACGTCATGACCCAGAAGCCTCTCACCAATGCCGTGGCTGTGAGTTCAATTCCAGCTCAAGATGGCTTCCTCTCCAGCCGTTCGTGGGAGGGTCTGCCAGCAACCTGCGGATGGTCGTGGGCTTCCCCCGGGCTCTGCCCGGTTTCCTCCCACAATAATTCTTGCCGCCGTCGTATAGGTGAAATATTCCTGAATACGGCGTAAAACGCCAATCAAAATAAATAAATAGAAAACACGATTTGGTTGTTTAAGCGACGAGAATCTTTCCGGGTTTCCGGGCCTCGGGGTGGCAGGAAGCGGGAGGTCTTGCTTGATTAAGGCCGTAAACAAGGAGGTCACATCAAGATAAACCAATTTGTCACGAGTGGGAAGTTCATCAGTGTCTTGTCTAAGGGCTAATTTAATTCCTAGGTTTCTTCCATCCGTAAAACCACCTTTTTCGTATAGCTAAAATATGCTTAAGTAGGCCCACTATGTTGAAACTCAATCAGTTGTAGGCCCCTATACTTCTACACAAGAGGAAATTTCCGTTCTTATTTCTCGAAGACAAACTGCCAATGAATGAAGGAATACAGTCCGAAAGTCTGTTCACGATTGTTTTCAAAAGACACCAATATCGTGAAAGTTTTTTGAATGGCATGCACCTGAAATGAATCTGCTCTGGGAGAATCCCGAAATTTCTAATCAAACATTTCAGTCTTTTTCCACGATATAGGCCCACATGGTGACTGGGTAAACCAGGCCACTCAAACGTTCATCTCAAGTCTCGGTGTTATTGATAGTAATATTAAAGTACAACAGTATCGGCTTGGATCACTGTAATAGTGTATTTAATGAAGTAAAAAAGTTGCATTTGTAATTTCGAAGTGTGGTAGACATACGGAGGATCTTCAGTTCATTTAATAGCTTATGCCGGTAGTTTTTTGCCTAAGTTCAGCGTGGAGTATTTTGCCAAACATCTTAGCTCAAACATTGTATATGAGTGTAGCATTACACTGCTTGAGCAACGTCAGCTCAGGCAATATTAAGAACTTTCGTGAAGACAGGCTCTGGTGCACTGTGACGAGGTACACATGTAACAACCAAAGGCGTTTTGTTGCGACGTATGTTGTCAAAAAGTTACCTCCCTTCTCTCTGCCTGCTTTTCGGTCTGTTCGGTCGGAACTCCAGGTTTGTCGTACAAAACACACACCAGAAAAAAAGGATATATAGTTCCAAATGCACAGTCTTGACGGTTAGTTTAACGATGTACAATAGCTGGAGTGAGCAGAGGGAGGAAAAATCATATATCGGTACCAGTCAATTACACGAAAGCCTACACAAATAGGCTTAATATATAGCCATCAAATGTTAACAATAACTTTATCTATTTATTTGATTGGTGATCGACCAACTATATACATGGAATATTTCACTTATACGACGGCGGCCTGCAGTGCCTGTGGGAAACCCAACGCCATTCACAGGTTGCTGGCAGACCTTCCCGCGTGTGACAGGGGTGAGTCAATGTGTTGCGCTAGCATGCGAAGCGCGCAAGATAAATACATAGATAAATTAATTAATTTAAAAAAAAACCGTCCCAGTTTAGCAATCGGTTAATGACGATACTCACCTCAACTTTCTCCTTTCCTGAAACCAATGAAATTATGAAAGTTTTTAGAATGATTGAGAGATACTTATAACGCCGTATACTCAAATGATACATCAAGTCGATGTATGCCGGTCATTTTTTAAAGGGAAATAAAAAGGCAAGGCCCGGAATAAACCCATGGTCGTTAGCAACAAAATAACGGCCTTTCTCACCTTCGTACGTCTCAAAGATTTACAGCAACACAGTTATTTGATTAATTTGTCTGCGGTTTTACGCCTCACTCAAAATATTTCACTTAAAAGAAAGTTACCAGCATGATGGTTGTAACAGCACTGTAGACCTACCTCAAATGTACTTCAATTCCACGCGTAGTTGTACCACTGCATTTATGACTTCTTGTTTTCCGGTCGGACCACAGTATCGCTTGGCTTGTTCTATTTTCGGTTTCCATCTTTGCCACATTTTACATGCACACGTTTTAAAGGAAGGAACTGTCTAACCCCTAAACCAGTACGAATAGATTTCTTATGACTTTTACGCCACAATTTCATAAAAAAATAGACTTTGCTTTAGTATGCTGTATAAAGAGAGAAATTAGGGTTATGATACTAGCCTATGTACACCCTGTAGGCCCATGATATTTTCTCTCCGTGACCTGGAGGAAATACTACCGACGTGGCGTAAAGACATGCTTACCCATTCTTGCACGACAGGGACGGATGGGAAAATTAGCTCACAATTTTTAAACTTACTTGAGGGTTCCCAGGAACAACTTGCACAAAGAAAGTGAAGGTAAAGCGATAACTCTGTTGTTATTATTGATTAAGTATTATGTTTCCATTCATTGTTCTCTAAGTGAAAGCATAATTATGAGAAGCACTTCAGAATTAAAAGATTTCCAAAGATAGTTACTGTATCTTTTCACCCATAACGTCCCAAGTTCAAGCTCACCTATCGCTGGATCCACTGGGGGTTTTTTTGTCAGTGGTGAGTTTTGTTTGAAAAATAATGAGTTTTTATTTAATCTTCGTTGGTCATTTTAGTACAGTAAATGTTGAAGAGTTTAGATTTCAGGACGATGCGCCAAAGACATGTTGCATGGCCTGAAGTCTAATAGAGTTTACTATGGGGCCAGAGAAAAGTCTGTGACAATATATTGCATTGCTGGTTATCTCGTGCACTGAGGGACAATGAAGCGCGCCGCTTGTGCAGTTGAAAGCTCGTTGAACACCACGTATCTTCCGCCAATATGGGTAGGCATATTATATGCGACATGTAAGAAATTTCGTCAGCAAAACTAGCACAGATATATGCAGAGAGAAGAAGTAGACAGTTTCAGTGATGACGGGAAAAGGTCAGAAATGTTTTCGGCGAATGAATTACATGAGGATCCAAATCCTGTATAGAGCTAGATATAAATGTTGTGATTAACCAAATGTATCTGCGCTTTGACTGCAACTGTTTATATATAGGCCTACAACGTGGAGATCTTTATTTTATTTATTTGTTTATTTCATTGGTATTTTACTCCATACTCAAGAATATTTCACTGATATGGTGGGAAGAAATTTGGCAGAGCCTGGGGAAACCCACGATCATCCGCGGGTTGCTGGCAGACCTTCCCACATTCAGCCAGAGAGGACGTGGAGATCTTATTCAACATTGTGAATATATATGACCCCTAGCCCCAAATTAAACAGGTTAGACACAATTATAAAGCAGCCAAGGCTGTCAGAGATTCTTCACGCTCCGTCCATATCTAAGAAAAACTGCACTTATTGTAAAATTTAAGAAACTTGGAACATTTACTGCAATACCCTTGACACACCATTTTTTTGTAACAATATGTGTGACATTGCTTAAAATCGACGTACATGTACACGCGAATGTGGGATACATCGGTACACCGTACAATCCCGGTAGGGATAACTTACAATGTCAAAACTGAAACTATCTCTCTCGTTGTATACAGTCAATCTGCTTGGCAGGAAAGCGTTGTGGTATTTGCACAAAACCAAATTCAGGTAAACACGTACATCATGCACCTGGACATGTTCTCTTTCATTTCTGTGTCCTCTTTCAGATTGCTGAGGTACGTAATAGTGCTGGTTTAATATTTACACATGAGTCTATCAGGAGTCGTAATGTCTGTCCTGTTCGGACAGAGCAATAGGGAAATTTCGAGATCGAACTTTTTTATCGCTAAAGGTAAGAAAAGTGTTACTTGAGAAAAATGTTTAGCAACTATTTCTTATTACATTTGCTGTAATATGAGTGTCTAAAAAAGTGTCACAAAAAGTTATTTAGACTTGAACGAACCATGGTGAAAATTGAGGAGCTGAAGTTTTGTGAACTTAAGAAGTTACTCAAGAGCAGACACATCACCTGTACATCTTAAGCACGGTGAGATTGGAGATCAGTAAAGCAAATTCAATATTCTCCCATACTGGACGGAGAAAGTATACGTCTGTGTACTGATCGATCGGGGGAATCAAAAAACAGATATTTACTTTCTGCAGCTATTTCCTCCAAAGAGATAGGATCTCCGACGTGGATACATTTGTTGTTTTCGGTCGGGTTACTGAGGGTAAAAGTGTTGAAGTAAAAGGAATCCTTGCAACTACATGTAGATGGAAAATTGTATCCCGGTAGGTCAGGGCAATTACCAGCCTGCTCACACAGACACATCTTCTGCGATATGACGCCTGGGATATTCCCTGCATGCAGTTGAAGTTGTTATAACATGTCCAGCGGACAAAATTCTTATTTATTTATTTGATTGGTGTTTTACACCGTACTTTGGAGTATTTCACGTATACGACGACGAACAGCATTATGGTAGGAGAAAACCGGACAGAGCCCGGGGGAAACTCAGGACCATCCGTAGTTTGCTGACGGACCAAACGAAATAAGCCAACTCAAAAAATATTCATTACTTATCATGAGTCTGAATACTTTGTACTTTCTTTTAATACAGCGGTTAATATCTCTTCCCCTCTCGGATCTATGAGAAGGTCGATTTTATTCAATTCTGGTCTTATCCCCAAGTACTTATACAATGGATATATGACTGGGCTCTTGTCGAACATTTGTCGCCATGATAAAGTGATAAATGCACGTAAGTGCCTTTTCCGTAATGTAACTTTACGACATGTTGACTCGTAACAAGTGGCACGTCGAATCGGACTAACAACGCCGGACGCGACCTACATATTTTTGAAAGTTCATGTATATATTACGCATATTTATTATGTTATATATATATATATATATATATATATATATATATATATATATATATATATATATATATATATATATATATATATATATATATATATATATATATATATATATATATATTACAGCTTTACAAAATCTAAACAAGTAAGACTTCTTTATTGCCTGGGTTTATCAATGACAGAATTGTAACTCATGAATTCTGTTTTCTGAGTTACCTCTGGGCCACGCCGAACAACGAGATAAAACCCACGAATAATTACGGTGAAAATACGTTTCCGAAAATGTCAGTTTTCTTTTTTTTTCGATTTACAAAACTACTGTGCATTATTACGTAAACCAAAAGTACTAAGTAGCTTACAACTCCACATCTATATATCCAATACACACAAATAATTTTGGGTTACGCAATCATATTTTCATTATGATGGGAATCTCATCACGCAAACTCTTTAAAGTAGCCAAATCCGTTTTTGACCTCACTTGTGTCTTCTGATAAAACAAAAAGTAGGAATAGCATCACTCCAGTTTTTCAGAGATGTTGTATACTAATTGTTACTCAAATTCAAGTAACTTTTCTCTGGTTTTTAGCATGAAAAAAATACACCCCACTGCTGTACCACCGTGGGACGATTTCCAGTTGCAAGGAGCCCTCACTAAAATTAATGGCAGCAGTTTACTGAGAAAACTGTGATGATGTAGAGAAGGAAAACATTGGATGCTGTGTTTGGATCTGGGTGGTGAATGGGAATGGCTGTGATACTGTTGATCATTTGTTCTTGTCATGTTGCCGTAACCGTGCATGTTGCCGCGAGAGATCTTACAGGCCTTATCTTGCATGTTACCGTGAGAGACCTTACAGGCCTTACATTACGCGTTGCCCAGACAGACCTTACATGATGCCGCGACAGACCTTACATGTTGCCGTGACAGACCGTACAGGCCTTACCTAACAACAATAACGCGATATTAAGGCAGTTTCTCCCAGGTAGCAGTCACGTTACAGATGACATGGGAATACATGGTGTCTTCCCCACCCCACCCCACCCCCCACAACCCGCACCGCGATTGTCCCGTTAGGCAGCTTGTTGTAGACATGCTTGAAATCGTGAGAAAATAAGTCGGGAGGAAATATCTTGCGTGGTTTGGTTGCAAATTTCGTACCAATCACCCAGGTGCTAAAAGAAACAAGTAGTTACGGCTTTTATATATTTTATTTTTTAAAGTGTGGTTGTCTATCAAGGCTGGGAAATAGGGTTTACAAAGGATGTGGGAAATCTTCGAATCATTTCATAATATCAGTTAACAAAAATGAAAGGATACAAAATGACAGAAAGTTGCTTATTTTCGCGATTTCCTCATTAACCGTTGCCGCCTAACACGTCCGTGTTAGATATGTTGTCGTACACTGATATATCGAGACCAGCGAAAATACTGGCTCGAGTGAGATTCGAACTCACGACTTAGAGTGTCTAGCGCCACCGTTCTACCAAATGAGGTACCAAGCCAGAATGGCTCGCGTGTTAGTGTCCGTTCCCTTCTAATACCGATTAACTCATTATTGATTGCTGTTTAACTTAACTAATTTTTCACCTATATGACGGTGGTAAGTCTTATGGGTTGAGGAAGCCTGGAATGCCCGGGCTAAATCAAGGACCTTTGGCAAGTTGCTGAGGCACTTTCCCACCCTTGGCCTGCAAAAATGCCCTGTATATTGGTGGAAGCTGAGTGGGCTTCAATGAACGTTACGGACCACGTGAACTGACAGACATACGTCGTCGATCACTCACTGACACCAAGAATACGCGGATAGTGAGAACGGGCCGGTTTACAGTGTGAGGAGTTAAGGGATGCAACTCGTGTCCAAAACTGAATATGGGAAACTTTGCCAGCAACCTGCGGATGATCCTGGGCTGGCCGTCGTTGTATAAGTGAAATATTCTTGAGTATGGCGTAAAACACCAATCAAATAAATAAATAAATGGTCTGCACAATTTTCTTTCTTCCAGCCTGTCTTATGGTTTACGACACACTCGCCATTATAAATGAATTACAAGAAACCGATCTAAAGTTGAGCTTACTCTCCCCAGATTGACTGTCGTCTTCAAAGTAGATTGGGCCCAGACAAAGTCCAGCGAACTTCCCGTTAATGCTCTGACGTATTTCGGCACTAAAGCTGGGTTTCTGGCTTCTCCCTAGAACCCAGCTGTAGTCGGAGAAACACCTGCCGGTGGCCAGCAGAATACCCGCAGATCAATAATCCTCACAGGCCGTGTCCAGATCCGAGTGGTTCAAAGTCACTATTACGGAAATTTTCGCATGTCAACTAATAGGTCTTTTGTTCCATTCAATCAAGATGACAAAACAACTGACCTCTAAAAAGATCTTGCGGTTGACCGGGAATTATTCTAACGATGAACCCTAAACTCTACGTCTGTGAGACAAACTGTAAGACTTCAGCTCAGAGACGACTACCCTTTCCGACTGACATTAACCTTTAAATTATCTTAAAATTCTCTTGCTTTTGGCATGCATATAGCTATCACATCTTACATGTAAGGCAAAAAGATCTCTGTCACGAAATATAGCGTGTAGCATCTTAAAACGTTTCTTGGCTCATAGCACAACAGTGTGACTATAAGGAGAGTGGAGAAAGTTGATCCAAGGGGTAAGTTGAGCCACCCCACCTACAAGGCACCAGGATGTATAAAATTGAACAGAAGCGCCATCTATGTTGCCAATTTTGCCTGTTAATTATTTTGGGACCCTAGGCCGTGTTATCCAGAACTACATAGTCAAATCACAGAAGAAAAGGAAAATTTGACCCGCAAAAGAGAAATTTGATGAGAGAAGTAAGTACGTTTGTGTTGTAACACTGTGGCATGTTTCATTAAGTCTATGTACAAAAAATAATAGTAGATGATATATGGATTTATCGCTGTGCATGTTGATGGCCCGTGGTTAGAATGTTGAATGCTATAGCCAATTTGCTTTGCTTAGTCAAAGTGGGGGAAGTTATGCCATACGAGGTGGGGCAAGTTGAGCCATGTATAGAGGTAGCGTGGACCCTGTACTTCGATGATTGCCACAGAGACACTTCTTGGTTAACTTGTAACAGGCATACTTTTACGTTCTAAGTCCATGGCATTTTGGTATGGCAGCCAGACGTAGCAAATTTCACACACCTGTATTGATTCATATGGCAATCGTGTCCATGGTCTTTCCTTGCAAAAATGCCTAGAATAGGCATATCAGTTTGCTGCACACAACTCACTGGATGTACCAGAAAATTGGAAGAGGGATGGCACGCCGGGAAAATGAGAGGTGGCAAGGGTTCAGAGCTAGACAGCACTTATCACTTCGCAGTCCTGAGTCCACATCGTTCGCAAGAGCTGCAGCATTCAACCGACCGTCCATTATCAAGTTTTATGACAACCTTGCAACGGTTATGGATGGTTTTGAACCGAAGGGTATCTATAACGCTGATGAGACGTCCTGCACCACCGTACAGAAACCTGAAGATGTGGTGAGTGACCAGGGCAAAAAACAGTTTGGCTCATTTAGATCTGCTGAACGAGGAGAACTAGCCACCGTGGTCTACACCATCAGCGCTTCAGGAAATGTTCTGCCACCCATGTTCATCTTTTCTAAGGTGAATTATAGAGATCACTTCATTAGAGGGTCCCCTCCGTGATCTATTGGTAGGGCTGCCAAGACAGGATGGATCAACGCAGACATTTTCAGAGACTACCTTGAGCATGTCATCAAACATACCCGCTGCTCACAAGAAAACAAAATTCTTTTGATCCTTGATAACCACGAGTCATATATCTCGATTGACTTGGCAAAGGAAAATGGCATAATTCTACTCACCATCCCTCCCCACACATCACACTGCCTCCAGCCTCTTGACCGGTCGGTCAACAGAGCCATGGAAGGATGGCTGCTGTCAAATCCCGGAAAAACCATCTATGAACTCCCCGCCATTGTCAGTGAAGCTGACACCGCGGAACATGGCACCGCGGAACATTCTCTCCGGCTTCCAGAGTACTGGGATCTTCCCCTTCAACCGCGATGTCTTCATGGATGCAGACTTTGCAACGGCAGAAACAACTGATCAACTCTTAGAGGACAACACAGACATGACCGATGTTCACCCAATGGTCGACAACTTGCAAACACCAGCGGACACCGACATCGGTGACGTGCAACAGACAGACCACACCAACATCGACAATATACAACCCAGAAAAGCTGATGCTGATGGAGATCATATAATTGACGCCAATGAGCCTCGAGCTATCACGAGTGTGATGACAACAGAGCCTGTCTATCCTACTTCCTATGGTAGTGTTTATATGTCGCCGTCCGAGGTTCACCCTTTGTCCAAAGCTTACGCAAGAAAGACCTCTTCAAGGAAAAAAGATGCATAGTAATTCTCACAGACACTCCGATCCGCAATGAAATTGCAGTTGCAACCAAAGTTAAAAAGCACAAAACAGCTCCAAAATCCAAGAAATCACTTTTTCAGAACAAAGTAAATTTTCCAGAAATTTCGGATAGTTCGTCCGAATCAGAGTGTTATTCTGATTTTGAGTTGGATGACGAATCCGACGTTGATATATCAGAGATAATTGACGGAGATTTTGTCAACGTGAAAGTTTACAGGAAATTCACATACTCTACATTTCATAGCCAGGGTTTATGTTGTTGATGGGGAAGAATTTGAAGGAATCACCCTCCAGAAACTTTCCGACCTTGTCAACTCCGACGCAGCTGTATTTGCACCAAATGCGATGGATGAAGCTTTCTTTCTTCGAGAGGACAAGCTCCCTGTACGATCAGTACTAGGTGGTTCTGCGCGGCGATCATGCCAACTTCAGTTTGCTTGCAGCCTAAGAAAATGGAGCCTGTAAATTTTACTACCACATTTACACTGCTTGGATGGTTTTGGGTTTTGTTTTCCATAATAAGGAAAAAGGAAGGGCAAACTCCAAGTAAGAATTTGTTTTGCCAGTAAGGTTATTTTTTGTTTGTTTTTGTGCATAACACAATGCATAAGCTGCTAGATCATGTGTGTGTCAATAAATATGAATCATTATGGAACATTTGTTTTGTTTTTTTTTATCTGAGTTTGGTTCATATGGCACAACTTGCCCCACGCCATGGATCAAGTTACCCCAAAGGTGGGGTAAGACGTGCCGGTTGCACACGTTTTAAGACTGGATATCTCAATCAACAGCAGTGTTCCCACAAAGCTAATACTCCTTTTCAAATATGCACCAATGATTGTACTTTAATGTGGCATAGTTATTAGGATGAATTGTCAAATATCTTTGAGCTCAAGTCAATACAAGTGAAAAATATCACTGTCAGTGAAGAAAACTTACCCCACTCTCCCTACCGTGGTAATTGTTGTTTACTTTACAGTCGTAATAGTTATTCAACGGGTACATAAAACGGTTGGATTTTAGTTCTTAATATTTATTTTTGGTATTTATGTGTCTTGTAAAATAGGAATGTACCAAAAAGACCCCGGTTCTTATTTTCTAGGGGCGTAAAAATGGCTTTAAACTACATTTTCCTTCAAATCCCGGAAACTAAGAATAATCCGCAGTGACGTCAGTGGTGATAGCTATCAAAACAACTCTGTTAGAAAGGGAGAGGGGGTCCGAATGAGGTACGCATAGCATAGTTGATTAGAGATAAAAAAAATATGCCTCAAAAAGATTTTGTTTTCCATTTTTTGGTGTAATGTACTTATACCAAAGAACTATAAGAAGTTCCTTCTTATGTATCCTTTTACACCATACATAAGAAGTTTTCACTTATTCGATGGCAATCAGTTTTATGGGGTGATGAAAAGGAACGTTGCTATATGTGCTATAAGAGTGAACGGGTACTGAGAGCGTAACTCGTCATGCTTGTGTGCCCTCGATATTAACAACGCGGCCACATCCCTTTGATATTTTAGTGCTGTTTCACTATAAACAAAACATCGTCTACGACACCTGATGCAACACAACTAAAATGTATTTGACACCGCGAATAGTCCAGCCCAGCGAAGACAAAACCGTTGATGCGCTTTGTATCTGGATGTAGAATTAAAGCATCGAGTGCCATAAATCGGCCTTGAAGTCATCCAGCAAGAGAGCCTACCAGCTGCCGGTGAAGGCCTGTAGCGTAAGTTGGTTGCATTACTTCCGGTCAGAAATGGCCGCACCAGTTTTTCACGCTCATATTGGCAGTTCTGACCACGAGGCCTGTACAAAAGAGATGGATTTATTCATTTTGATGTTGTTGTTGCTTTGCTGCTTTAATAAAAAGTAATTAAGCACAAATGGAAATGATTTCATTGAAATGATTTCACTTGTTATGCGCTTTGGTCTTATTAGGCAGATGTGGGTTTGCTTTACCTTTGTGCTGGGCGATAGCTCCCGTTAACTGTTTATTTATTTAGTTCATTGGCCAATTTTACTCCGTACTCAAGAATTCATATATGGCAGCATTACAGTAGGATGAACCCGGGCAGGGCCCAGGGGAAAAAACTCACGACCATCCGCAGGTTTCTGGCGGAACTTCCCACGTACGACAGGAGAGTAAGCCAGCTTTAGTTGGACTTTAACAAGCTCCCGTTATGCCATGTGGCTGTTAACATGTCAAGCATTTCACGTAAACAGAATCATTGTGTTGTCTTCGTCACGTAAGGCACACACTATATAATACACCCAATTCTCTTTGGGATGCACAATTCATGCTACATCTTGTAGAATATAAAAGTAAACAAAATATAAGATATAGGCAATTGCTACTCATTAATACTTAGCATTTGTTGTTTGATGCAGACCTGAAGAATTTCAAAATAACATGACAGCGTTGAAGTTCATAGCATACTTTCGGCCGCCGTCGAGTAAGTGAAATAGTCTTGAGTATAATGGCGTAAAACTCCAATCAAATGCTTCAATCGACGAAGTAAGACCCAATACCGGACAGGCACATTGATAGCTGTACTTTACACATCTGAATCACTCATCCATCAATTATGTACAGAATAGAACATGTATAGACAGCTGCCACTCATGCATAGACAACTACCAGCCATGTATAGAAAATTACCGCTCATATATAGAGCGGTAGGTTTGATAATCTGCTGTGAAAATTGGTAACTAAGTAATTTTAATTTTCAAGGGCTGAAACTCAGCTTGGTTTGTGGCGGACATTACATGCGGTTTCAAATCCAGTTTTATAGTTTGACTCAGTAAAGGGGGCTTTTTGTAATGTCCAAACTCAAGACTTTAAAGCTGGTTTCAAAATATTTATTTGATAATGTTAACTTCAAGGTCGAAAAAAGGGGAGGGGCTAACGCAGGAGCCTCTCATCAATACGTCGCTGCGGATTCAAGTCCAGCTCAAGCTGTTTTCCTCTCGTGGCTAGTCCGCCAGCAACCTACGAATGGTCATTAATCTCCGCCGGTTGTGCCCTTTTGCTCACACCAGAATGCCGGCCGCCGTCTCAAGTGAAATATTCTTGAGTGCGGAGAAAACACCAATGAAATAAATAAATAAATAAATAAAAAACTAAGGTTTGAAATCAAGTTTTAAAGTTTAACTAATGGCAGTTGGAGTGCTATTTCAAAATATGACTTAGATCCAGAAAGGCTTTGCAAAATCGTCCCCTACCGAGGTTTAATTTATATTTAATATAAATTAAACTTATATATACTTCCAAGTAAAGAAAACTATGATGATGTTTCTATGGATACTTGTGGCCTTCATTGTGTTTTATATATTTATTTATTTCATTAGTCTTTTACATCGTACTCAAGAATATTTCACTTATATGACGGTGGGAGGAAGCCTGGCAGAAAACTGTGCTTTAATGTGATAATTTAAACTACACGCGGAAAGATATATTATTTCAGTGGTAAAATATCATCCATTTGAACACATGTAACATCTTTCACTTCTCAGTGTTTACGTATCAGTTTACGTATATGTACCATATACTAATATGGTATATTCCCTTTACCACATATAGTGTGGCTAATTTCACGCTCGAGCTTAGTGTATTCAGAATGCGTCAGTGAAGGAGGTTTACACTATATATAAACTACACTGGTAAACTGATTTAGTGTGTCTGATGATTCTTTTCACGGCTATAACAGCGGTCTGGTTAACGACTGTGACAAGCCTGATTACCATCGTTAAACGGCAAACCTAAAACGGTTGGTTTCCTCTCCCGCCGTACGTGAGAAGGCCTGCCCTCAACTCTGCGGATGCTCGTGGTGGTTTTCACCCACTATAATACATTCTTGAGTACGACGGAAAGCACCAAACAAGTGAATAAATAAATAAATAAATAAAACGGCTGGGGAACTGGTTTTCCTGGACATAACTTCGACATAGCGTCTTGCTGCATCCAACCCATTCCCTCCCCTGGACCCGCCTGGCCAAAAAATCCAACTTTCTTAAGTAGAAATCAAAAGGTAATAGTTAGACTGCATCTGTGTCAAACCAATTTTTTTTATCGTGATACATAATTAGTGTACAGAACAAAAATTATTTCATGTGAAGTACACTTTATTGTAAAGATTGAATGCCGTCACGTGTAGTTATCATCATAGCGAGGGCAGTGTATCACTGCAGTGGTTACTCTAGAGCCCGTTCTCCGCAGCAGGTGTTACAGTTCCTTGTTACCCGTTAGGAGTTCGCAGCCATTTTGTTTACGCTTGCATAAGACATCGCATGATTTTTGCACAGTCTTTTGTCAATCCACAGCGTGCCACCAAGCCTTTAGGATGAAATACTGTGCGAAGCCGCAGCCGCTACCGCTGCCGTGCCTGTACAGGAGTACTTGGACATTTACTTGGGGTTTCTTAAGCTTTCCTTCTATTAAACTTGATGTGTGTTCCATTTCTCTATTAGCCAAATTAGTTGCTCGCTGGACCATTTAACTGGTATCTGGTATGTGTTCAAGAGGGCGAAAAGATAACATCCTTAAAAGGTGACAAAAAATATATGCCGATAGCCAGCGTGTCTTTGAAGTCGGTGAGAAGCGTCTCAGTCGTACAATGATAAGTTCATTGAATGGTCATACATTAAAGTTTAGGGGAGAAAGGGGCTAGTTGATATAGGGGTAAGTCGTTATAACCCCTTTACGAAAAAATAACAATCATCAGTTGGAGCTGTTTTCCCGGCCGTAAGTGCACTGCACTGGGACACACCACGTGGATGGCCTACGAGGAAATCCCCAGTGGAGTTGGAGTTCTGGGCCTAATAACACATTTTTGGACGCCTTTAGTAACTTTCATCATAGTTAGTTTTCAACAAGTGAAACTCTTGGGAACACTTCCAAATGCTTGACGCTGGCAAAAATTGTAGTGCTGTAACTAAGTCTAAATACATATTTTAAACACAAAGCTGTGTGCTTGATTGACCCATTTATTACTTAAAGTCACGACGCATGACTTCACGCGCGTGTTTGTACACTTGATATATATCATTAAATTATGCGTAATATTTCACTTCTACAAATCATAAACACACCTCTATTGATATATGGCTGTTGAATAAAGCATTTAACGCCATAAAAGAATACCTCTTATTTTGCATTTGCACAGTTCACGATTCTGTCCGCATTTATAAGTAGACCTATAGCCGATCCATGCATGAGAAAACACATTTTGTTTTATACTTCAATGTAAGTAAATTTTTATTCATATCCATGCAATCTTGATGTAGATTTTGAGCCCCTGAGGGAAAAGGTGGAGTAAAACAAACATTAAAGTATCACAATTATGATGCTCAGTAGGTCTACATGTAAATTTTTCCTTGACTGTAAATTCTATAAATAGCATTTATCTCAAGTTAGGGATTATATGGTAGTTGCATTTGTCTACTCTGACGCCGCTTTTAGTTATGAAATGTTTACACGACTACTTGGTAGCTTGATATTTGAATACAAATTAACTTCGTTAATTCAGAATAAACGAGGTAAATTGTTACAGAACCTTTTTTTTTAACTGGATTCACATTCAAGGCATACGCATGATGAGAAAAGATATCCTGTTAGAACTAAGGAGAATAGGCTATATTAAAAGATATATTCTTTAAAATGAAATTAAAGCACATATATAGATTCACCCGGCAGTTTGTAAAGCGTCCGTTTTCGGACGGGGAGATCTGGGTTCAAACATGGGTCGGGTCGTACCAAAGACTTTTAAAAAAAGTAGTATATCCTGCTTGCTCGATAGGCGCTCAGCAATAAGAGGATAGAGGACTGGTCCGGTGTCAGTATAATGTGACTGGGTGAGGAGGTTTGTTGGATGTCTTCGGCAAGTTGTCTCGGTGAGGCAGCACCAGATAAAAGATACGGTGGAAATCCGTCCTGCACCAAGGAGACACCGCCTTCGTATAAGTGAAATATTCTTAAGTAGGACGTTAAACAATAAGCATTCATTCATTTATTCATTCATTCATTAGCCCGTGTAAAGATGGTCAGATATAAGATGTGTGAGGTTTCTTGCGGGAACTGAAGCCAAACTGTAAACGAATTTTAAGGTAAAAATGTAAAAAGTATGAATACCCTAAATATTTACAGGAGCAACTGTGTGACTACACTTAACTTTCTTTTATTCCCTCTTTATATGTATGTTATGAAAATCTGTTTTACATTTATTGAGGATATCACATGGGTGGTTTTTGCGTATGAAAGTTGTGAAACTCGTTGATCAAAGTTTGTTCAGCCGGAAAATTAGAATCAGAATTAATTACTGATAAGATTATTCAAAATTTTATTCATAGTTATGTGATGTTGAACGTCAACAAAATGTTTTTTGAACTTAGGCGCGGAAACCGATATTTGTACATCATCTGTCAGCCAAAATGGGCATTTCGGATCCATAATCGCAAAACCAGTTTCCAAAACGACAATTAACACAAACCACCAAAGAAATCAGAAAGTACCTAAAATAAATACAAACAGGACGGATTCCTACAGAGGGAAGCAGTAAACAGTTTTCCATGACGAAATATAGATATTCTAGCGGGTTGAATGAAAGATAAAGGCGCTTAAATTGGCAAATACATCGACTTATTCGTCATCTCCAGCTTCAGGGACAAAACTCGCGGGATGTGACCCTCCTCGTAGCCTACTGATGGTGGTTCACTGAAACGATGTGTTTGAAACATGGGAACCATTGCGATCAGAAATGGGAATAACGGGCGGGCATCGACGTGTCTTCTGTTTTGTGTGTTAGTTTTAAACATTTTGGTATTTGGTTTGGTATTTTACCGGTGATGTTTCAATTTTTGTGCCGAAGTTAACGGAAAAGTACAGGTTGGTTATTAATGGAATAGACGTTTCTGGAACGTAACGTGTATGATTTGACCGGCAGGAAACATGTGGGCGAGACGAACCTTGTCAGTGGTTATCGTCATGCTTGACTCATGCGATATCAACCGCCTTACGCACTCATCATTCAGGACATCTTGTGTTAATCATTCATGCAATTGCATGGCTGCCTATGATGAATTAAGGCCTGTTTGAGAGACTCTAATGGAGATCATTGACATGACAAAAATATTGTGCCAACAAAAAGCTGTCGTCTGCTCATTTGAATCCCCTATCTCGTTCTGAACGATCATCGAACTTTCCGTTAGCGGAGCCAGTTATGTGACAGATTGTCGTGTCCGGGGCTTCCATAAACTTTAATAGGGTGATATTTCACGGCTTTCTATTGATATGCTTTTTTAAGTGTATCTGTTCATAATTGTCTCGTAGTGAAAAAAGCGCACGTATGTCATCTCTGGCATCTTGTGTATGTCACTAAAACATGTTCCCCCCGCGACACGCCAGCAAAACTGCCGCAGTGGCGCTATGCCTTCATCATTCACTCGTTCATTTATTTATTCAATAAAACATTCCGTTTGCGCGGTATTCTGTACCACGATACAATTTAACAACATATATGTCCACTTTGAAGTTGTGGGCCTACAGAAATTGAGTTTCAACCCAGAGGGGAACTTGATTCACCTTGGCAACGTCAAAGTTCTGTCGTACGCCGAAAACAGACACCCTGCATTGCGATTCTACGTTGGCTGCCAGAATTGTAACCGTAAGCAGTAACGGAACAACCATGGCGTTGACTTCGGATTTCAATAACAGTAGCCTTATGCCTGTAGAAGACTTTCACACCGATAGTTTTCGTTACATCTTTAAACGTAAGGGTGTCGACTATGAGATATCCCTGTGGGGTGGGTTATTTTATAATGGGAAGACGCTGATGCCTTCCACCTGCCTATGGCGTGCACGTGCTTCAGTTAAAACTGACAACGTCGTCAGCAAAGTGATTTTGTCCTAGGTGTATTCAGGTTTGATGAGAGTAAATGCCTTCGGGTGTTAATGTGCCTCTCTCAGAGGCACATGGTTAATTTGATTTCGCTGTTTTTACATCTCCCAAATGAGGTAATATTTGCCTACTTTTATTTCCCTGCCTGTCTCTGCCTGTGTGCCTGTTTGCCTGCCTGTCTATTTGCCTGTTTCTCTGCTTGCTTGCCTGTCTGTCTGTCTGTTTCCCTTCTTGTCTGCCTGTCTGTGTGCCTAGCAGTGCCTGCCAGTCTGCCTACCTGCCTGACTCTCTGCCTACCTGTCTGTTTCCCTGTTTGTGTGTCTGCCTGTCTGTCTGTCTGTTTGCCTGCTGGCCTGCAGGCCCGCCTGTGTGTAAGCATCTTGGCACAGTATGTTGCGGACGGGTTTTCGTGAAATTTGATGCACAGCTTTACCAGACTGAGATATGCATGCATGTATGCATGTATGCATGCTTGGGTTTTACGTCGTACTCAACAATTTTTCAGTTATATGACGACGAGAAGTCCTTGAAATGTATGTGTGTATATATTTATCATCTACCCATGGCCTTTACCAAGGTGATACGGAGGCATTCCATATTTTCCCGTAGTGGATGATTCGTACATGCATCCTCTGAAAACATGGACTATAGTTAATGTTTACATGCAAAACTCCTCAACTAACATCGGAATTTGACGTGGTGTAACGACAATAACAGCATCAAGTTGTGAATAAAACGAGAAAACATTAAAACATTAAACATTAAAAAGAGAACATATATTTGGCGTTCACACATTTGCAGCAGTCGTCAGTAGTTTCATAATTTCCATGATGGAGAACGCTGTTTAGTGTCAGTTTTGAAAACTTCCACCGGTCGGGCGTCACTGCGGCCAGACTCGATCAGCGGATACACGGCCGCATGATCACATTGTCACGGAACACATTGTCAATAAATGTAGATTTCGCATCACTGTTGCAGAGCCAAATTTCCAGTCAGTCATGTGTATTTAGCCGCTCCTTTTAAGCAAGATTTGGTTTTAAACTACCGCACACTGAAACTTTACTCGCATTACCCACGTCAGTCTCACCTGACGATAGCGTCTGTGAGAATTCCCGCGCCGTAGGGACTGATGTACGTTCTTTCAAATGACTGCTTAATAACAGCTTAAGCTCGTGGGTGTTTACTACGGTGGTTTAACTTAAAAAGTTTCCTATTGAAATCTGTAGAACAAATTCGTACTCGACCTGAATAAATTTTGCTCATGTAGGTCTATAGTTCTCTTGTACGTTCCCTAGTTGAGGTAAGTCAGTCTATACCTATTAAGGAAAAACCATTATCTTTTTCACCATTTCGTACGTAAAAGCAAAGGTGTGTGGTAAATAGATTATCATAAAAGTGTGTGCTCCACGATGATGTATCAGCTCTCGTTTTTAGACCTCAGACAACGACAGCTGATACATCATCGCGGATCACACACTGTTATTATAGTCTCTCTATACATCTACTGCATGTCTAATTGTGGCAGGGCGATTCCATGCGTGCAAAGTGCTGCCGGAACTGGAATTTCAAGACACAAGACATGACACCCCATCGGGTCAACCAGTACGTCCTGTTTCCTTGCTCTAGCCTCAAATAGCCCAGCGCCAAGTTTGTCAACATCAAGTGCCATGTTTAAAGTGTTTGGTTTGACCCGAATAGCAATTGATCCCGGATTTCCCGACTCCTAGGTGGACGCTCTAACCACTCTAGGCCAGACTGAGACAACCACAGGTCAAAGAGCTATCATTTGTATACTAGAGCCCCTGAAGGCTGAAATTTGGCCAATTTGTTTTATTTCACATTTTGATTTCCCATTCCCTTATCTTTACTCTCATGAGAAGACGAAAACCAAAATCGAATTATATGAATATCTTAAATTAGCCAAAAAGTATAACCAACACTCACCGGTTCAGATGTTATTTTAAAAGTCGGAGGAACAATAAGCTACTTGGAGAAGAGCACACAACTCCCAATTACGTAAACATGTTCAAAGCTTGAGGACAAAAGTATAGCCTATTATACACATATGTAATACAAAATCAGGCAAGTCTGGCGGTGTTATTTTCAAGTTTATTGAAGATTTTTTTAAGCAATACATGTATTATTATTGTTCCGAGCATAAGACCGCTTAAAGCGGGCTCCATAATGTAATAGCGTGTTTATACGTGAATGAGGCAATTATCTGACCAAATCTGAAAACATCAGGTTTTTCTCCGCTGACGCAAATTACACTAGAATACAGTAGACAGTTTACTTTTCATAGACAACGAGAAAAACAAAACAAATATGACTGTCTCCATTCAGACATTTGTCTTAACACTCAATGATTAGTGTCCAAATTTTGCTGCTGGTCCTATTACATCTCTTTTTCCATTGTTGAAGTGACCTGTTCGTGATGCAGTTCACAGACCTCTGATACAGACATCGGGCTTGTCATACTGCACGCACACCTGAAATGCACACACAAATGTCCGAATGTGAATGTCGTTATTTACCTGGGCACTGAGAGACGAAAACGTAAAATCTGTTGTTAAACTAAGCCAGTGTCTAGTGTACGTAGGCCTAAATAAAAAGAAAAGGAATAAATTTATTTCTTTGAGGTTTAATGTAACTATTTCGGCCGTATCACGCATGTGTCTAGTTCCTAGTTGTAGACCGCGCTGGATGAAGGCATATTCATAGTGAAGCGTCTAAGGGACACCATGGCGAAGACACTCAACAGGACGTCCCATCTTAGACTTGTAGGCCTACATGTTCCTTAACTCTTATACTGAGTGTCAAGCGGAATTATGCTAACACTACCGATCTCAAAATCATAGGCATGACTAGATTCGGGATTGAACTGCAACCACAATGTTACTTACCTCAACTTTCTCCTTTTCTGAAAGAAATTAAATTGGAACGTGTTAGAAGCAGGTAACAAGGACATAGAAAGCATCACCTTCGCGTACATTTTCATATGTCTCCTATCTGTTAAAGTAAGATGAGCTATCAACAATTGTCTCTACTGTTAATGTGGGAGCAAGCGATGTCGTTTGTTGCTATTCTAACTTTGTGACTTAAAAGGAGCCCAGAGCAAAATTCTAAAGCACACTTACAGAAAGTAGCTGAGAAGATGTTTTCTTTGATACCATAACTTTATGTGTATAGCCTCCATGTGTTAGAAAAAAAGGAACACTGAAGTCCGTCCGACAAGACCAGTCGCTGAAGCCTATACAGCCGGCCACTATAACCAAATTAATGACGTTATCCCGTCGCTACATTAGGAGGGATCTCCCTATACCCATGACCGAACGTTGTGTGACGACTGCTGGAGAAGCTACCACAGGCTTTGCAGTCAGGGACCCGTTTTAGGAAGATGACATTGCGTTTGGACAAACGTATCCCCCATGGTACCGTTAATCTACAGTATGTGTTGTGAAGGCGACTGCCTTTGATATAACTTAGGCTACACCCTGTTTGAAAAACGAACCCCAGGCATTTAGTCAAGTGCTCTTTTGATGTGAGAGCATGATGTCATAATGTCAAACTTCACCTAATATTCACTTTTTAATGATTAAAAAGCTTCTTAGCAAAACACTGAATTATGTACACCATAAAGCCTGCCTTACCATTCTAGCATTTGACGGACTATGCAGTGCCTGAAAAGATTAAAAAAAAAAACCCAGCATTGTTGTTATTTGTTTTATACCGACGTCACAATGCTGCACAAAGGTCTGTCCTATTCTAAAGAAAGTCTACTTGAAGTGTGGATTTACTCTTTTGTGTGAACAAAAATATACATCGCAATTTTTAAACTTACCCGATGCTTCCCGTGGACAAACTGAAAAAAAAACGACAATAATTACCATAATTAGAAGTGATTATCATTTTGACATAAATGATTGATCACATAAAATTTGCGATGGCATCAGAAATGACGTCACTCATCCTTATCCACCTGTTGTTCAGGTCTCAATGAAATTCTTGTGGGCTGAACCCATGTATGCAATATGTGTCTGCACGTGATAGGGACAAGCAATTTGTCGTCACTTGTAATGGTTCCATTCATCATTAATGTGGTCCATACAGTTAAAATAAAAAAAGTGACTAAATTCAGATTGAAATCATCTTCCAATGACCTCTCTACTGACACTTACGTCATTTCTATGTTTCGTTTTCCTTAAAGTACTTTAATTTTTTCTTGGTGTTCCCAATCGAATAGATCATTCAATTTGGACACTGTTTGCCCTGTACGTGAGACTAACAAAATCAGAAGAAAGATAGCTTACGATTGTTCTGTGTAGTGATGAATAAATCCTGTGTGTCAATGCAAAACTGGTCGAAAAGTTCTGCAAGCCTGACAAACTGTATTGCAGTCAAATGTGGCTTCCGACTCCATACCCACATCCGGAGACCCTCGCAAGCCCCATCTGGTGTCGATGGTTCTCTCACACAGCCAAGGACAAAGGCGTAGCCGGTGTAGTCCGTTTCGATCACCCAGTACTCATCACCTGACAAGGCAAGCGGAGTAATGCTGTACTCTAGTTTATGTATTACATTACATTAGCAGGTTTATCTCCGATTTTAAGTTTGAAAGTTGGCAGAGGTGCCTGGCAAGTTGCGGTATATACGCGGTTCTTCGTGGACTCTACAGCAACAATGTGCACGCCGTACCACTATTTATTTGTTTGATTTGTGTTTTACGCCGTACTCAAGAATATTTCACTTATACGACGGCGGTCAGCATTATGGTGGAAGAAAACCGGGCCGAGCCGGGGAGAAACTGGCGACTAGGTGGCTGGCAGCCCCCCCCCCCCCTCCCCATGCACTGCCGAAGAGGCGGCGCACAATGAAGTGACAATCGATGCGAAAGGAGGATCAGATGGTACCTTACATATTTGAGGCGACATCTGTAGGTCGTAGATGGATAGGTATTGCAGTGAGAATAAAAGAGAGTGCCCACAGAAACGGCGTCTCTCCTAAGCGGTGCTTCAGTGTCTATTATTACCGCAACTCTGAATGTCCAAAGTGGGTCACAAATTCCAAGGCCACGAGTTGAGGGTTCAAACCTGCCCTTGCATGGACACGACATTTCTACATTCTCCAGCTCTTACTGCTTGCGGGCCTTGGTAATAAAAAGACTCGTATGACTGTTTCCGTAATCTACGGTTGGTTAAAGACCCCTAGCCTTCCACCAGCACGATCAACACCTTGCCTAAGGTCGGCGGTTTGGGCCCATTCTTTTCCGCCCGTAAAACTGTCGTATATGTGCAAAAAATCATCAGTGTGGAGTAAAAAAACAATCAGAAATAAAATTGGTGACAGTATTCGGATATACATTTCGTTGGAGGATGCCAACGAATCCAACCGAAACGTCAAAATTCCTCTGGAGATCTGCCAACAGCCATGTTTAAAATGCGCGACATATTATACTTTGAGTAAAAACGATACATGACCTTTCCGGGCACAATCATCGCACGATTTGGTTGGAAACGTCAGTTCACCTTCCACAGTGAACACGAAAACTCCATGTCGACATTCGAAACATCCTCTTTTGATTCCCTCCAGTTTTGCTGGTACAATCGAGCATGCGGAAGAAGCGTCTACTTTCCAAAGTTCATTTCCAGAAATAGGTACACTCTTCCCGTACAGTCTGCTACTTGTGGGTCATCGAACCTTTTGAAAAAAATCTCCCTCAGCTTGCGCAATGGTACCGGCAAAACTCGACGGAATCAAAGGCGACATCGAGTTTCAGAAGTCAAGTCCGTTTAAAACTCAAAGTCGCTTTTCGAAACACGAAAATTGTACCTATGTGCACAGATCGATCGGTAGAGTCAAAGAAGAGAAGTTTGCCGTCGACGTCTGTTTTCTCCATGCTCGCCTCACCGTCACTGAGGAAGCATTCCTTATTTCCCAATGGCCGGCTGAAGATACAGACGAATATATTTAAATTAAAAATGTTCAAAAACCAATGCTGAATGCAGTCATTGGAATGTCGTGGTAGTAGTTCCTTATATTTATTTATATTTTTTTTATCGGTGTTTTGCGCCGTATTCAAGAATATTTCACTAATATGATACCACCCAGCCAGCATTATGGTGGGAGGAAACCGGGTAGAGCCCGGGGAAAACCCACGACCATCCGCTGGTTGCTGGCGGACCTGCCCACGTACGGCCAGAGAGGGAGCCAGCATGAGTTGGACTTGAACTCACAGCGACCGCATTGGTGAAAACCATGGGGTCATAACACCGCGCTAGCGCGCCAACCCCCTGATCCATTACCGCTCTCTTCTTCCATTGAAAGGAAGTGAAATGAAAATTTATCAACTACCAGCTTAAACATAAAACTCTGTTAAAGCAATAACACAATGTCCATGTTATATGTTATATGTTTTGGACACAAAAATACTCACTTTTAAACTGTTTGCATTTAATCGAAACATTATATTTCAGGAAAGTGTTTCATACGGAAAATGTTTCACAATTAAAATATTTGGGTAGACCGGAAGTGACAACCGCAATACAGGAACCTGGTACAACTCCTTAACAAATGAAGTTAGAGGCGCAGTCTTAAGGCCCAACATCATCTCAAGGTAAGGTGGGATTAACATGTCAGATAACAAGCAAGTGGTATAAACATGTCAGATAGCAAGCAAGTGGTGTGAACATTACAGATAACAAGCAAGTGGTATGCATATGTCAGATATCAAACAAGTGTGGTTAACATGTCAGATATCAACCGGGCGTCGGCGTTAATATGACAGATACCAAGAAATTGGTATAAACATGTCAGATAAAAAGCAAGTGGTATGAACATGTCAGATGACAGAGAAGTGGCGTTAACATGTCAGATATCAAACCTATCCTCCGTGATAATACAACAGATAACAAGCCATTTGTATGAAAATGTCAGATAACAAGCGAGTGGTATGAGCATGCCAGATGACAAAGAAGTGGTATGAAAATATCAGATAACAAGCAAGTGATACAAACATGTCAGATAACAAGCAAGTGGTATAAACATGTCAGATAACAAGCATGTTTTATGGGCATGTCAGATAACAAGCAAATGGTATGAGCATGCCAGATAAAAAACAAGTGGTATGAACATATCAGACAACAAGCACGTGATATGAACATGTTAAATAACAAAAAAGTGGTATAAACATGCCAGATGACAAGCAAATGTGTTGAACAGTGTCAGATAAAAAGCAAGTTGGTATGAAAATGTCAGATGACAAGCACGTGGTATGAACATATCAGATAACAAACAAGATGGGTTAACATGTCAGATATCAAACCAATCGCCGGCGTTAATATGACAGATAACATGCAATATGGTATGAACATGTCAGATTACAAACAAGTGGTATGAGCATGTGAGATAACCAACAAGTGGGGTCAACATGCCAGATAAGAAAATAAGTGGTATGGACATGTCAGATGACAAATAAATGCGGTTTACGTGTCAGATACGAAATAAGTGTGGTTGACATTCGGATAACATAAACAAGCAAGTGGGATAAACATGTCAGAAAGATACAAGCAGTGACTTACCTACCAACGAGACGAACTGTGATAGTCCCGTTAGGCAGTTGGTTGTAGATGTGCAGGTAGTCCTTGAAAATAAACCGTGGAGGAAAAAACATCCGCGGTTTGAACACAATTTCGTACCATGCTCCTAAGTACTGCAACAAATGTCAACAAATACACGCATCAATACCCAGAGCAGATTTTTTTTGGACAACATCAATTTTATAATGTGGGTGGATATGAAAAAATGGAAGGGAGATTTGCCAAAGGACCTTACGAGATCTTGGAATCGTTTGGAGAAAAAAGAAGAAATGCGTGAAATATATTTAAAGCAATCAAGCTGAGAGATGATGAGGTATTCTTATCATTTTATTCACAAATGCTGTTGCACAACATATTGTTTTAGAGACTGGCGTAGATATGAACTACTTTTACGGAACAGAATATCTCAACAATCCTCCTCAACCAATAATAATTCATGTGCAGCAAAATGCACACCGTACATTTCGACTGAAACTGAACTGTTTGATTTTTCTATTACAGGACTTCACTAGTTAACGCGGAAAGAGCGCGACGTTTGTGGGATTGTTTATCGTGGCGGCCAAAACTATGTAATGTAAAAGCGATGTAATCATCGAAAATTAATCGTTAACTCAGGTATGGTGATCCACCCAAGGCTCCCGTTCACGCATACATTAAAGCTGTTTCTTGAAAGCGGAGGGGAGGCAGAAAGCATCACTGATTGTATTAAGACACTGTTTTCAACAAACAATAAGACCTAAAAGCTACTTAAATCAGGGCTAACCGCGACACCGTTTAGTGGTAAGCTAGGACGTACCCTGTCCAGATCGAAGTTAGGCTGTACGGTCCACATTGAGCGCTCACACTGTCGACATCCTGGAATAGGCGAATGGTTGACGGAGAGATCAAGTGACAGTTGAATAAGTCTATATAATGGCTGGTCAGGTTTATTTGATTCGCTTGGTGTTTTACGCAGTACTCAGGAATGTGTGATTGATTGGTTGGAGGCCAGGTTCGTGGGGTGCAGAAAATTGGACAGGTTTCAAAGGTAATGACAGCAGTTTTTTCATGTATCTATCAACACCAATGAACCCCACCAACTTCCCAACTTAAAGATTCACAGAACTCAGAATATGGCACAATCGATCAGTAGGTAGCAAGTGGTCTTCTGACTGAGTCTTTTACAAAAGTACTAGAACATAGCCTTTCAGTGACAAGATACTTAAAACAACAAACCGCCTTTACCTTTCTTTTTTATATTTTGACACTGATTAATATGTAAATACAGATTCTCCAGTGGATTTTTTCGACCGTACGGACACAGCTGAACCACATGCGGCGACGTCGCTGATTCGTTTTAGCTGCTTAATAACCTCTTGTTGTAAGATATTTCTACATTTCTAGATCTGTATCTGGATTAATATGGAAATATAACATGTTAGAGCATGTTGATAGACTCAAAACAATGGTGACGTCACTGTGACTCAATCTGTTCTACATGTCGCTAACACTAAACCGTATTACGCCACATTTGACACCATTTACTTTATAATAATAAAAAAAATTGAACATTAACTCACTCTCCCCAGTTTGGATGACATTCTGAAATCGGTTTGGCCTCAGACAAAGTCCAATGATCTTCTCGTCTATTCTCTGACGTATTTCGTCCCCCAGACTCGGTTTCCGGGTTCTCTCCAAGACCCAGCTGTAGGCGTTCAAACACCTGCCGGTGCTTAACAGGACCCTGCTACAGCTGTAGATCAAGGCATAGTTCTCGTAGTCCGTGTCCACCACCCAGTAGTTCACGGTAAGTCCTGTAAGACAGTAAAAACGCCGTGACAGCTGAAGCAATGACGGGCCCTCAGGGGCAGAGGACACCAACATCGACACGCAGCCCCCCCCCCTCACCCGTCCCCTCTTCTCACATGGACCTTTGTCTTCCACACCGATCTCTCCTAAACACACAATAACATGGTTTATATACTTTCTGCAGACATGCTAAAATGGAGGTAGCTGGAGGGGGAGTTAGACACCAAGGCTAAAAACACGCGCAATTGTATGCATGTATGTTTGGATTTTACACCACACTCAACAATTCTTCATTCATACGACGATGAGGAGTCCTTAGAATGTAGATATGCTGTGTCTCTTTGCGGCAGAGGGAGTCCATGCCGCCAAAGTGCTGCCGCCACTGGAGCATCATGCTGAAGACACCAGACATGACACCCCACTCTCGACCAGAGATGTTTACTTGTTCTGAACTCTGAGTTCTGAAGCGAGGCAGCAAGAAATACCATGTTTAAAGTCTTTGGCATGACCCCACCAGGGAATGACCACGGACCTCCCGACCCCGTGGCTGGCACTCTCACCACCAGACCACCGAGGCAGTCCATGCACCTTTCCGCGCGAACTTACCAGACAACACCGAAGGCTGGTAGCGAAATTTGGCTGCGTTCCTTCCGGTAAGAAATAGCCGCTTCAGTTTCCCATGCTCGTACTGGCAGCTTTCGCGGAGAGACCTGCACGAGAATTCATTGATTCATTCCCTTATGTATAATGATATGGTCGTCAGTCTGAAATTTTATTATTGTTATTATTATTGTTGTTGATGTTGTTGTTGTTATCTATGACGGAGAGCCCGTCCTAAGCCATTGGGTTTGGATTTACTAACAGCCCTCGACATAAAATAATAACCTTGCCTTCCCTATTGTCAGTAAAACTCCCGTGAGGCGCCCACAACAAGAGCATTACTTCTTTGGTATAACGGGTCAAATGATTACGAAACAGTCCAAAACTTAAATCAGACTTACTTCCAAACTTATAGATCTTTATTTTTTATTTATTTTTTTATTTATGTATTTTTTATTTATTTAGTTTTATTTTTTTTATTTTTTTTTTTTTTGTCGGAATGTTCTACGACAATCTTTGGTTATAAAGTTAAAGTTGTTCCAATTGTGTCAGTTATCCACCAATAGTGTTGGATTTTAATTTGTACATGAGAAATTGTTTACCGGGATGTTAAGAATTTTGTGTCTTCTGTGTGTTGTCGCATGCGGGTGAGCGGCTTCAAATGGACCCTGCTGTTTGCCATTAATGTCGCCATAGCCCCGTATGATACTGGCTCACGCTGAGATGCATTTTGTTTGTGTCTTCCACAGGTAATTAGCTCCCTTTATTACATGCTGTTGCCGATTTGGTTGTTATTGTTATGCCCCACAGTTTTATTTTATTGACGTCAAATGTTGCTTTCTCGGCTCATCACAATGACGTCACATTAAAGACTGCACGACGTCACAATAGAAACTGATACATTGTAACACTGCAGACGTAGGGCTACATCAAGTTTTGACATAACAGTGGTTCCATGTATTGATTCACACTAGCGCCACCTCACGGATCAAAAATATGTAGCCTTCCTAATCAGAAGATTGGCTTGAGATTTTTCGCTGGCTTACCTTCCAAAACTAAGAACATCGAGGTCATTCCCGGCACCTTTAGTGTAAACGTGCTCGCGGTTACTGTAGCTGTCTTGCTGCTGAGAAAACTGAGAAAACTTTTTCTGGATAAACCATCGGCCTTGAAACTGCAGAAAAGACAAGACATGATATTGTTTCCATTAATTTCATCATATCTTACACATGACCTATACAGCACAAAATTTTATGGGTCACGTACAGAAAAAGTGAAATAAGGGTCATACATGCATAGTTTATTCCAGGTATACAGCATAAACCGGAGTAAGCAAAACTGTAGTAAAACGTTTATTCGTAGGATAGGCTGTCGTGTGCAATTTACGGAATAGCTTATTCTGTAAACATGCCCGGGTAGCTTTTGTGAGCTATACCTGCCTACATAGAGCGTACATTTGGGAAAGATGTTCTTGTGTTGTAAACATGTTTACGATCAGTCCATCTAAAATTTTCATTACGTTAGTTCATAACTATGAGCGAAGAAGTTGTAATGTTGGAGTCGTCTTTACGTCCACTGGAGAATTTTGCGGGGAATGGAGCTAGGCTTTCACGCCATTCGACATTCGTCATTGGGTACTCCATTTTCTGTACGTATCACTTTGTGAGCTGGGGGCAACTGCTCCGAAGGTTTCTGAATTAACGTACATACCATCGTCGCAAGTGCTACCCGACCGACAGCTAGCAGTTTGTCCCCGCACCGTTCAATTCGACACGGACATCCCTACAACTGCACTCCACGTGAAGCACAAACATTAAGGAAGCCCGCTCCTTAATCATATTTTTCCCACATCGCTGCTGTGACTCGCTTTGAACGAAGTACCTCTCACTCGCTCACCTGTACAGGTCACCGGCCACCATGTTGTCATTTTCGCGATTGAAGCTCCGTGTGACAAGAGACGCTTACCTTGTTGATTTTACCGTTGGTATGTACAAACGCAGGCATTCTGTCTGGCCTGTGACGTAATTGTTCCAAGCGCGGAACAGTCTTGTCACCCGAGACTGTAGTGAGCTGCGAGGGTTGTGTTTGTAACTTAAGTATATAGGCCAATTTATAACATAAAATGATCAAGAAGCTTACAACACAATGGTTGAAATACTTTGCAGTGTTGTTTACCCATGTACTTGTTATAACTAAAGCATATAACATTTAAATAATGTGCTGTCCCCATGTTATATTGACAGATAACTCAGACCGTTTACGTCACAGCTTATAAACAATTGATATCTCTCTGATTAGTCTATCCCTCATAAGCTTAAAAGCATTTGCGCCTCCCGACAGAAAATTATCCTTTATACCTCACATAAAAGTGCTTAAAGCTAAATGTACAAAGGCTCTGGATATAATTAAGGTCGTGTCTAGTACCGATTGGGGTGCTGACCGATCAGTTTTACTTAATTTGTATCGTTCTCTGGTGAGGTCTAAATTGGACTATGGGTCTATCATTTATGGTTCCGCTAGGAAATCATATCTTAAAATGTTGGATCCGGTCCATCACCAAGGCCTGAGGCTCAGCCTTGGTGCCTATAGGACCTCACTAGTAGAGAGTTTATACGTAGATTCTAATGAGCCTTCTTTATATCACAGGCGTACAAACTCAGCCTTCAATACGTTGCTAAGCTTAAAGCTCACCCAACAAACCCTGCCTACGACTGTGTTTTTAATCCAGCATACGCAGATAAATATAATAAATGTCCCAACAAAATTTCTTCCTTTGGTCTTCATGTTCGGTATCATATTGTGGAAGCTAACATCAAGCTGGAGGACATAGCTCCGGTTTCTTTTCCGGAGTCTCCTCCCTGGCTTCTTCCACAACCTAAATTAATATTTGATCTACGTCAACATAAGAAATCCGATACAAACCCTCTTATAATTCAGCAAAGTTTCGCTGAAGTAAAAGATAATTATCCGGATTATATACTTATATATACTGACGGGTTAAAGGATGGGGACAGGGTGGCGGCTGCGGCTGTCTTGGAACAGCGAGTCACCTCTCTTCGCCTTCCATCCTCGTCTTCAATATTTTCTGCCGAGGCCAGAGCTATACTTCTGGCATTATCACATGTTTCACCCGGCTCTGTCCAGAGAGCAATGATATGCAGTGACTCGTTTTCCCGCCTTTTGGCAATAGAGCAAAATAAATTTCAAAACCCGTTAATACTAGAAATATTAGCCATCCATGGAAAGTTAATTGAAAGAGGTAAAGATATTGTATTCTGTTGGGTACCAAGTCATACTGGTATTCACGGAAACACAGTCGTTGACACTGAAGCGAAAGCTGCTCTTAGTAAACCCATATCTAAGATTAAAATTCCTTATACTGATTTTAAATCTAATATTCTTAAATACATTTGTCGCCTTTGGCAGGATGAATGGGACCTGTAGGTCGATAACAAACTGCATGCCATTCACCCTGTTTTAGGCTATGACTCTTATACTTTTGGTATGTCTCGTAGAGACCAAGTTGTTTTAACAAGATGCCGCGTTGGGCATTCTCGTCTAACACACAATTTTATCCTGGATGGGAGCAGTGCTCCCGAGTGTGTTGGATGTGATGCGCAGTACGGCATCAAGCATATCCTTGTTGATTGTGACTTTGATATTTGACTTATTTAAGAGGGTCGCTGGCGATGCTGTGATTAATTTTTTGAAGGCTGTTGGCCTGTATAATAGAATATAGTTTATATATTTGTATATATTTTTCATTGCATAAATAATAGAATATAGTTTATATTTATATGTATATATTTTTCATGGTATAAAATAACAATTTCCACTTTCAACTAACATTTACTTTTTTAACTGCTTTTTAAAAAGAAAAATTCGTCTGTTTTTTCTCTAAGTTTTGAATGTTCATCCATAATGTCGAATACTATTAAAGGCTTCTTGATTTGAACATGTTCTCTCCACGATATGGCTGAGATATTACCAATGTGGCGTTAAGCCAAAATCATTCTTTCATTCATTCATTTGAGCCTCCAGATCCGCAGTCGGCAGCAGAATGCTCCACACTTCAAACGAAGATAATTCAGCGACCGATTCATACAATTTCAAACAGGTTTTTACATTGAAGAGAGAATTCTGCAATCTTTTTAGTGAACAGTGCCTCAGTCCTGAGCTGTCTTTTACATTTATTAGCGAACGAGGGCTTCCGTGGCTCAGTCGGTTAGCGAGCCAGCCCAGAAGACCAACACGATCGCTGTGAGTTCAAGTCCAACTAATTCTGTCTTCCTATTCGGCCCTACGTGGGAAGATCCGCCAGCAACGTACGGACGGTCGTGGATTTCCCGCGGGCTCTGCCCGGTTTCATCCCACCATAATGCTGGCCGCCCTCGTATAAGTGAAATATTCTTGACTACGGCGTAAAACACCAATCAAATAAATAAATTAGGGAACGGACACACGTATGAAGCAGATAACGGTCTGAAGCAGTTAATGTTTCCTCATTAAACAATAACCCATTTCATCTTGAAAGGTAAGAATTATAAAACACCTTTTTTATGAGTTTTATATACTTTGTGCGTAAGTTAGAAAACATGCGCAAAGGTTTTGACAACGACACAAATGTACAATATCCTACCCTGGATAGCATTAGAAAACAGTATAGAAGCATTAAATCTTTCGCATTAGAAAAATGTGTACAGGTTAAATGCGTATGGTAAATCCTATCACCCTTCAAACTTGTCGTTGAAATATGATCTGAAATTCAGATTTAACGTCAGAGTAAGCAAAGGCATCTCATTTTCTTCGTCTAGTTGTCTTAACATCACTGATCCACGATAGAAATTTAGGCAACGATGTTGAACACCAGGTTAAACAAATTGTGCATGAGGGCACTCACCTTGGCAACGTCAAAGTCCTGTTGTACGCCGAACAAAGATACCCTGCACTGTGCTTCGACCATCGCTGGCAGAATTGCAATCATAAGCAGTAACGGTACAAGCATAATGTTAATTTCTGATAGCAAGAACAACAATGTTATGCCTATAATGGATACACAACGCTAGATTTCGTGACTTACTTCAGACGGATGTACACGTGCCGACAAATTCATAGCTGTCGCATCGTTTGTTTTCTTTGGGAAGGCAATGAACATCGGCCAATTGCACAAGAAATTTCCCTGAGCGGGAAAATTTCACTTCCAATGAAATTGACGAACACTGTAATGTGCATGAGATCTCTCAACCGTGTCGAAGTCTGGCTAATTCATTACTTACGGAGAAAGTGGCTTGCTCAGGTACTCTTTGAGATAACCTCTCCGTATTTTAAATTGCTTGTTTGTTTGGTTTTTTTTCAGTCCAGAGCGCGGATTGGGCGCGGGGTGGTGGGGGTGATTCTTGCCAAGCTTCGTTCATGTCCTGTTTAATTATAGCAGTGGGGGCCTCCGTGGCTGAGTCGGTTAGCGCGCTAGCGCAGCGCAATGACCTGGAAGCCTCCCACTAACATCCCGGTAGCGGTCGCTGTGAGTTCAAATCCAGCTCATGCTGGTTTTCTCTCCGGCCGTACGTGAGAAGGTCTTATAGGTGAAATATTCTTGAGTAAGGCGTAAAATGCCAATCAAATTAATAAATAAATTATAGCAGTGCATTACCGGACCCAACTGTATGACCCACACTATCATGAGGAAATGGCCTGAGAGTGAACAATGGCCGAGTGCTCAAAGGTGTGTGGCGCTCAGTCGCAATTTATTTGATTTATTTAATTGATTGCTGTTTTATGCCGTACTCAAGAATATTCCACCTATACGACAGCGGCCAGCATTATGGTGGGAGGAAACCAGGGAGAGCCCGGGGGAAACCCACGACCATTCGCAGGTTGCTGGCAGACCTTCACACGTACGGCCGGAGAGGAAGCCAGCATGAGCCGAACTTGAACTCACAGTGACTGCACGTTCAGTCGTAAGGTCCCATAGCGTGTGAGTGCAATGTTCTTTCTCAGAGAGTGAATATTCAAGATTCTCAAGGTTGCATTACTCACGTGGACTTTGCGACCATAAGTGTTTGAGGGTGCTCTTTCGTGTAGTCTTGCATGACATGCCCAGCACCAGGATCATGAAACTGTCTTGGACTAAAGTCAGATCTTTTCTTAACCTTATAATAGTTTATTGCACTGAAATTGTAACTTACCCCAGGAATTTTTATTTTCACACTCACGGTTATCTTAGATATTCCTAATAAGACTGGAAATTGGCGTTTTGGAGATCAAATGTAAGCTCACGATTGGTATCGCAAGATAATACTTAGTTGGATTTAAGTGTAAGACAACTTCGTAATCCTGGGGCCCGGGTCCACTTTCATGTAGCTACCATACGTACAGCGCTGATTGCCACGGTAGTTACGTACTCTTAACATTAAGAGGGTTTCGTGCACGTGGACCCTGGTCTTACTAACAAGACATTGGTCACACACGGCAGGGTTTTTTCGTTAATTTGCTATCATATCAGTAAATGTAATCAATAAATCAAAAAAATAAATCAGCCATGACGCCTGAAGAGCGGAAATCGTGCTAGCCAGTCGTTGGGTTCGCTCCCATTTCCGACTGTTAAGCCAGAATGTACCAAGCAGCTTGAACTGTTTTAAAGTATTCCAGTTGAATCAACTTGTTTTAAGCACGTTTTTTTCCCGCTTACTTTACCGACAACTTTGGCCCTTTCTCCACAATAGGATGTTTGAATGTGATAAAGGCTGTGTTCATACATACGGACAACATGAGCTAATATAACTAAAGTTATTCAAGCTGTATGGAAATTAAAAGGCCTCAGGTTGCACTTAAACGTACTTCTTTCTTCTTTCTTCATTACAAAAATTCCGTGGTTTTCTTTTTTCGTCTTTGAATTCTTCTTCTTCTGAATATTTGCCAAGTATACATTTCATTTTTTCTGAGCCTATTTTTAAGTTAACATGTACGCATGGCTTAATAATACGTGTGAAGTTTGGCTGGGACTTTAGGCGTGAATGAAAACATTTTATATAGTTTCTCTGATAATGTTCTCCTGTCTCACGGTAAAATATATTTTCTCAAAGATGACAGCCATGTATAAACGCGTGCGAAAGCCTCAGAGGTTACAGATCCAGACAAAAACACGCAAGGTGAATTAAACCGACAGGGCGTATAATGTCACAGTTGAGAAATGTTAATGAGATTTGGAATTTTTTTGTTTTCTCTCTGTTTTTTTTTTTGTTTTTTTTTTATTTCTTTCTCTTTCCAACTCCAAAAAATTTTAATTTCTAGAGGTCTTTTCCTGTATACACCGTGGCAGTGGAATTAAGTTGCTGAAAGTCAATGAACACGAAGTCGCAGAGCAATTAATTTATAATAGCCATCTAGAAAGGACAACCAACATACCAAACAATGAAGCGGAATGTTTGTGATGTGCCTGCGGCATCCCATTGCAACAAATTATGAGAGAAAGGATACACGGCTGACTTTGTGAAATTTGATTTTTACCTCATAACGGCATCTTTTTCTGTGACTTAAACTCATATCGTATAAAGTTTAATCATTGAGCCGAACTTAATGTTTCCAAGTTTCACTCTTTTGATGTCCATACCAGGAAAATTTTATTCAGTAGTACAAAAACAATTTCCCTGGCTGTAAAACAAAAATTGTACAATACATTTGACACTTCCGTGAAAATACTGCATGACCGCCTTCGAAATTAGTCAAATGTTCTTGAGCACGGCGTAAAACACCCATCAAATAAACAAATAAATTAAACCAAAAATATAAATGCTAACATTTTAGAGCTATAAGCCGCATAATGGTAAAATAACACTTATTTTTTATAGTGCTGCCTCTCCGGGACACCCTGTCTACAACATCATACACGACAACAGTGTGTCTGACACCGACCATGCGCAGGACGTCGAGCGCGGAGCGGGGACACGCATTCTCAGACTAAACCATTTCTGCGTTTTGTTTCTTCGATTTAGAAAAACAACATCGCGTACCAAACATCCTCCATTAGGTCCCCCAAAGATGTACCCACCACACGATAATGAAGGCTTGTAGCGTAGTTTGGCTCCACTACTTCCGGTCAGATATGGCCGCTCCAGTTGCCCGCGCTCGTATTGGCAGCTGTCAAGAGTAGGCCCAGAGGAATTTATAAGTGAATAATACATTGAATGAATGACTGGTACGCCAGATTGGGAGTATTTTAATCATATTGAAATATACAAGTGCCAGGCAATGGTTGACTTTCCGCAAAAATCAAATAAAATGTAGTTTTCACACAATATGCATATATGTTTCAAATATCTTGTAAATATATACATATACATATTAATTGAAATAATATACATATGGATCAAACTTGGAGGATAATCCCTTCATTAAGGAGAATATTATTTTTTACCCCCAATGGGCCTACATTGCTGCTGTTTTCCCGGCAAGTGCGGAGGAGCACTGAGTAAGTCGCCCTTTACGCCTTCCTCTTCAATCCTCCGCAACGGTAGTCACGTTTACATGTGTCATAATAAATGGACCGTGACCCGTGACTAACAGACGTTGCTTATGTGGAGGAATACCAGTAAATATACAGAGCTGAATTAAACAATTATTTGACTTGTTCTTGGTTTCTCTATTCTCAAACATTTAATATAGAATTTTAGATGAAAGCAAATGTAATTACGTTTTAATTAGGTGGTTAAAGCAATTAAAAAAACAAAAACTTAAACAGAGCGTAACATTTAAAATGAGCATCTATGTAGAACGTTAAACATACACGTAATTACAAACATGTATGTAACTATACAATAGGAGGAGCTGTGGAAAAAGGTTTGAACTTGAGGAAGAGCAGGTCATCTCTGCGACAAAATCAAACTCATTGTGCATACGTATGCACGCACTGTAGGCCTGCAGTACATAGTGGGAACACCGCCTCCTCATAATCCGCCTTAGCCCCAGTCATTTATTTGGTTAAAAGTCTGTTGATGTTTTACGCTTTACTCAAATGCCAGTACATGTGGCGTTGTTCCTTTGTTTGCTTTTCTCTTAAAGATCCAAGAATAATAGTTTCCGTTCGGGTGTTTGTGCGTTTTTCTGTATTTTTTTCCTCTATGGGCGTTTCCGGGTAAGCCAAAGATATTTGGCAGGCGTGGTTGTCGATTTATAAATGTCATTGGCGATCGCTGAGGAATAACACTCATCCAGAGACAGCCAAGGATGGGCCCGCCAGTCTCTCCGTTAGGCGGATATCCTGCCGTCGGGGTGAGGTTTTGCAAACACGAAAGCTTATAAATGTGAAGACCTGCGACATGAAAACATGATCGTCTGAATGATGGTTCTCTTCTGTGCTCCAGAAAGCCTGTGGTCACCAGCACACTGACAGGAAGTGAGGTATATCAAGTGTTACAATTTGTGTAACGTTGTTCAAGTAAGTATGACCATATACCATGTCGTATAAGAACATGGCCATGTCAGAAAAGAAACATGGAAGCCACTGATACGGGCTTGTCCAGAAATCTGTGTGAAAACAATCGGGATCGGAAAGACAGTGTTATGTGTTTTTATCATTATACCATTTGGTAACGATGTTAGATTGTCAGCGGAAAGTCACAGATCTGTACTACGTGTCATTATTTTTTACGTTCTTGAATAATGATGCAATCATGCATACAACAGAAAGGCAGTGATATATATTGCGTTATTACTATGCCACTGTGATATGTTTGTATTTGCAATGAAATAATGTGTAAAGACGTGGTCACAAAGGCGCAGTCGAATAGTGTTATGATATGTCCTGCAAAGTTGAGTTGCATAAACTTATACCTTTTTTATTCGGGAATGCAATTGTGTCATACAATCCAATGATAATGACAAAATACGCCTTTTCTATTAACCTCAAAAACGGACAGTGGGCGCAAATTACCGTTGATATACCGCCGTATTACACTGCATAGATGTAGTAAGTCAGTATTAAAGAATATCAATACCACCCTGTTGGCTGCAGACAATTTTGTAGATTATCCTACTATCCTGAAAGGAAATTTTAAAATCAAAGACTCACCCTTGGCTTTTTTCCTGATGAACGACCCGAAAAATCGTTATGAGAAAATAGCAAGCTCCAGCTTGATCAACCAGTCAACAGCAGCGAAAGCGAAAGTGAAACTGCGCATAAACCCAAACATTCATTAGATATAATATTGGGAGATTTAATTTTTTTTATAATCCCACGTTTTTGCAGTTTTTCAAATGATATATAATATGTTGCCTTGTGAAAACGATTTCTCAAAGGATTTTTAACGTAGAGTTTCTGTATTTCGTAAACACATTCTTCTTACAATGGACTTGAATTCTGCACTTTTTCTGCACAAAAAGGGGCATTTTTGTTTTAAAAACTCACACTACTCTGTAGTTTAGTCTCCTGTATTGATTTATTGATTTGATTGTTGTTTACCACATTCCTCCAGTGTTTGTGACGATGACAGTAGTTTCTCTGGGTGGATGGAACTAGCGAGACAAGATTAAACCGATGCCGACCTTCGGAGGTAACTGACGAACTTTCTTCAATGAATTTTAGACCTAGGAAAGTGTAAAACACAAGTGTCGTTGACAGATAATTGTCAACAAGGCTCTGTATGCAGTGATTAGGCAGAAAACTAAAAATTCCCAGGCCAAGGTCGGTTTTGAACTCTCACCAGCAAATGATTTATTTGATTTACTTGATTGTTTCTTTACGCCATACTCAAGAATATTTCATTTAAACGACGGCGGCCAGCATTATGGCGGGAGGTAACCGCGAAGAGCCCGGGGGAAACCCGGGACGATCCACAGGTTGCTGGCAGACCTTCCCATGCAAGTACAGCGGAAGAGGAAACCAGCATGAGTTAGGCTTAAACTCACAGCGACTGCAATGGTGGGTGGCTTCTGGACCCACCCCCCGAAGTGGAGGCAGCTTTGGATTTTCTTGAAACAGAGATCGCTTTTCATTGGATAAGTTTAGGCGGCAATGAAGCTGATGGATCGACCGCATTTTTGTCTCGGTCTTTGTGCGCGGTCCGTCAACATGAATTGAACAAACTGCACTCAATACTCTGATTGAGTTTACTGAATTGAGCGTCAATGAACGCTCGTGAGCCAGTCAAGAAAAACACAACATTGTTGACAAAGGAGTCCGCATTGTTCACAAAGGAGCACATGCGACATGTCATGTTCTGGGGCACTTTATGGGTAAATGACCGTATCTGTATTTGTACGAGTATGTATGTATGCTCGGGTTTTACGTCGCATTTAACAATTTTTCAGTCATGTGACGACGAGAATTCCTCAGCCTTGTACAGGTAATCAAGGTCCATTTTGGTATCGTTGTAGATAATAGCCCTCTTAAAACGTGCCAATGTGTATTTCGGTCAACTTGATACAGTTTTGGACACTTTCAAGTCCTGAATTAGAGGTGAAGGCGGTTGTGCCTCAGAACACAATCTGAAAAGAAGTTGTATCTCATTACTTAATTCTAACCTCTGTGCAAAGATCTTTTGTGGGCACGACTTCCTTCATTGTTAAAACACCACTTTGTCTTTTGAGACATTAATGTTGAAGAAGTAAACGGAAACGTGGGCATATGTGAATTTGGTGAAGTGGTTAGGCAGTACACACAAGAACCCTAATTTGTGCTTAGACTCGGAGACTTTGGGCTCGTCCATAATTCCCTGCTGAATAAATGGAAAATTTCACACATACCAGATAAATTGACTTTATTGTTTACTTTTTTTGATAATTTATGTGAAGGTAATGCTATCAGTCAAAAATGCTGGCCGCCGTCGTATGAGTGAAATATTCTTGAGTACGGCGTAAAACACCAATCAAATAAATAAATAAATAAATTAATTAATTCGTTACAGTTTTCTAGGCCATCTTACCACAAGTACAACTCTTGATATTTGATCATTGGCTTTCAGAGACCTGCTATTTCGCCACTATCATGGCACCTGTGCAACACTTCATTAGGTGTAATTGTTGTGGATATTCATGACAAAACTTGCAGCAAATGGCACATCTTATGCTTAAATACCCGAGTGCTGTTTGTTCTGTCTTTTTCATGGATAGCTCACAGTAGACGCGGGTTCAAACCTGGCATGTGACTGGACATTTGTGGACTTTCCCCTCTGCCACAGTTGGTGACGCACCCTAATTCCTCAACTTTTTGGCATATGAGAGAGCAACTTTCAGTGCAGTTTGTGTACATTCCAATTTGATTTTCAAGGCAAAACTGCATTGGTTGGAAAACCAATTCCAGGGCTACACAAAAAGTATAATTATATCGGTTTACACAGAAAGATGCCTGCTGGATATCCTAGAATACTTACCTTGCAAACATGCAAAAAAGTTGAAGAATTACAGTAGTGTCTGTACGTCTTAGGTGGAAAAGTTCGTTTGTAAAGTGCCAAAGGTCGGTGGTATACACCAGGCTCCCATAAAAGTGACCACAGTCGAGCTGTTCTTGAGAATGGCGTTCTACAACAAAGAAAGAAGTAAATAGTAAATGAACCATAAGCAGTTCCCGACAGATCTGTTTTCATGTAACCACTGGCCCCCGCATCACACCCGTTAAACTTTGGAAGCACCAGTGTTATGATACAGCTCACAAATACACCTGGAATTCATTTTTGCGCGCCAGTAAATTAGTGCGCATGGCATCCACCTTTTAAATTTTTATCCTTGAATAGAAAACTGACCTATCGCTTTTCGGAAAGGAATATTTTAGTATTACAGAAAGGTACTGACATAGTAATAGTCGAATGTAAAACAAGTCTTGTAGCACTTTATCTGAGTTATACATGTATATTAAAAACAAACCTATCACAGTAAGGGCGGGCAGACTGACGAGGCCCATTGCAATGTGTATGGCTCACAACTACCATTCATGCACAAATTCTTGAATATGGTTTTCAGTAACACTCCAAAAGCGAATATTATATCCAAATATGACACGTTTTACTCTTAAGGAGGGCTGAAATCTGAATACGCTTTTCGATTTTTTTCCTTTGTTTCTTTATTTTTATTGATTGGTGTTTTATGTGAAAGACGGATGCGGCTCGAATTCTCGCGTTCTCGGGCCGTGACCTCTAAAACCAACGAGGTACGAGAACACGAGATTGCGAGATTAGGCAGAACCGCCAGAGATTAGCGACAATCTAGCATTCTCGCGTTCTTAAGCCGCACGTTTTATAAAGCAACCAACGAGATCTCGAGAACGCGAGATTAGGGCTAATTTTGCAAGGTTTGATAAAATCTTGCCAGATTAACACTAATCTCGTTAGAATACGCTGTCTGCCAGTAAAACTTACTCCGGCATACAGGGAGGATATTACCCGCGGAATGGAGAATGCATGAATGAACTTGGTCTTACATCAAGTAGCATTTGAGAAATCATAGCCACATTTATTTGTTCATTCAATTATTTGATAGTTTTACGCCGCACTCTAGAATATTCACTTCTAGAGGCCGTCATTTTAGTGGGAAGAAACCCTACAGTCATCCGCAGGTTGCCAGCACATCATCCGACGTATGACCAGCGGGAAAGCCAATCAGAACCGTAGTCACAATGACCTCATCCATGGAAGGTTCCTTTTCCATTGCACTGCCACGGAGACACATGCACGCATGCATATATATATATATATATATATATATATATATATATATATATATATATGTTCGTGTTTTACACACTGAAGTTTTAATACTTAAATATATGTGTATATTTATTAAACGCGCTTGTTTGAAGTTTAATCAAACATTAAACGCGTTGGGCGTTGGTCATTTTACAGTGTAGTTAACATGCTGACATAATAATGGCCATCTTCAAAATGAAAAACAAAAAAACATGAACCTTAATTTTGTAGTAAAGATCGCTTGATAGATAAGACGACGCAAGCTGATCTGGACCGGCATGCCATTTCCAACCAAAGAGAATGTAAATTTCAATAAGGCGGACGCATCTGATGAAGGAAACCATATATACGGCGAGAGTTTTATGTCGTGGTATAATCGGTTAAGCGTATGGAGAACGAGTAACACGTTTCAAGCTTATCCAGGCCAGATTCACGGGCATACATGTATATTTATTTTCTTTAACTGTTGTGAAACTTCATAATCAAGATTTTTTTTTTTTTCATTTATGTACCATAGCGGAAAGGTTTATTCGCGGCGGAAAATCGAAGTGCCCGGGATAACCCAATGGCATTTGGCAAGTTACTGACGAACATTCTTAAGTGTGACGTAGAGGTCTATATGCTTACCATATTGGTGGAATTGTTGGTAGTCTTCAAACAGGCCACACGAGCCTCGTCGACAGCTTTCTGTCACCAAGCACCAACGAGCAGTGAGAGTGGAGGAATCCACACATCCACACCCTCGCTGTCCAAGCAATCATTTCGGTGGACGTGTTCGGTAATGTAGGAATCCATTGATCAATAAGCCCTTATGCCGATTAGGCGATTTCACGAAGTGGGTGTGAGTTTGGATGTGTGTCGGGGAAGGGTTGCACGAAGTTATCTCCCTTCATAAGGTAATTCCCTGTTCACAAACTGCAAGTGTTTTACTCGTCCATTCAGGTATTTCCACTACAATGTACAACGACCAAAAACAAACAAACAAACAAACAAACCCAAGGGGGAAACTGAACAGAAACCACCCCTGAGAAGGAAACAATAGGTAAATCAGACAGAAACAAAGGGCTCCAGAATCAAACAACACTATGATATAAAACAAAAAACACTGGTTGAAATATAATCGTATTCGAAGTAATATTTATTAAGGTCTAGTAAAGCATAATATGTAAATATAAGCATTTAATAATGATAAGTACATGATTCGCATAATGAACAGGTTGTTGCCGTAAAACGGAATGTACAAGAGATGCTTATTTTCTAACGCTCAAAAGGATACATGAACTCTTATCCAAGCTTAGCTGGCTCCGATTTACCTTATAGGATATTTATTTTAACTAGTGGCAGACTAACCAAAGGAGTACCTTTTCCCGCGCAGCCAGGCAGAGTACACGCGTACTACGTTAAGGCAGAGATGAAGAGATTTCAGAGCCTTGGATGACCTGAATGACCTCGAAGGAAAGGGTCCCCGTAGACACCGCATTCATTAACCTCACTCAATCGCGCACCTCTTCAACTGAAACGTACACGTTTGTACCACAAAGATGGACGGAGTCAGAGATATCAAAAATTACCTCATTTGGCTGATGACGTATTTTGAATACCAGCGGCTGTGGTCCCAATTGCACACATTTGCAGGACCCTACAACGGACCACCTGATGCAGTAAGCCATATAACTGTTTCGAGTTGCGCATAAGCGAAAGGCGTCATACGGTAGACTAACAAAAGCACATGACGATTCATGTCTATCTCTTAATACCACACACTTCGGCAACAGCCCAGTGTAGAGCCGCGTTCTAAATTTTTTGTGCTGGGTTTTTGCACCGAGTTTTCCTCTTGAAACAGCCCTAGAGCTCACGCATAGTCTCAAATGTCACAGACACATAAAATGCACGGAATGGGTTTAATTATGTGTGACTACCCAAGGTTCCAATCCCTCCAACACAGCGACGAGTGTCTGTTTATCTACCAGCCAAGGAAGTCCGGTCATGCGCAATCGAAACAGCTATCTGGCTTATATATATGTATTTTATGGCTTTTCCCTGCCTGTAAACTTGACAGGACGGTAAGTGTGGACGGATTAGGTGATACAGGAAACAATCGTGTGACCGTGTGCTATATTATAAACATGCAGAACATCAAATGAATGGTTTACTGCATGAGGTGGTAAAGCGCTGCTGGGCAAATTGATTTACGTACACAGAGGAAAATTGACAATTTGGTGTAGTCTACCATGAACAGCGCCTACCCAGGAACCGTTCCACAATACAATCTTCGGGTAACTCAACTGGCACAACCGGTTGCAAATGATCTAAAATTCCTCCTCTCCCCCCCCCAAAAAAAACTATCTTGCAAATAAATGCCATAAAATATTATCTTGGGTGCTGACACATAATTTTTACGACTGGATATCATCCTACATTCCAAATAAAACTCTGGACACGATTCTAAAATCAGTAAAACTCTAAGAATTAGAAAAAAATGAGCTACTTGGTGACTGGCCAAATTTTAGGTCATTCAGGGTATTTTTCGAGGCAATTAAATGTCATAAAGAATATTCTCTGACGCTAAAACTTACATTTATCCTGTGGGTGACCATCCTACATGTACGTTCAAAACAAACCTCAAAAACAAAAATCAACAGAACTCTCCGAGTCGTGGGAAATGAGCAACAAAGCCATGAACAAAATTCTAGGTCAATTACAATCCTTTAAGGTCATTTTGCATTCATGTTTTTAAAGACCTGTTGCCATAGCAAGCCTTGTAAGGCTGAGCTTGTCCAACAGTAGTTACGGAATATGGCCCTCGGATGTACTTCTATGGTCAGGTCCCCACGATATCCATGTCTTTACAGTTTACAGATACAGTTTCTTGAACCACTCTGTATGCCATATGCCTTTATGGAGATCGCACAAAACAATTTTGCAAACAGTCATGAAAGTTCACAACTGCTGACGTATCTGGCCGAATGAACCCTGCTAAGTTCGTTGTGTAAAAGTTTTAAAAGACAAGTGGCAAAGGTACATGGCATTTTTATGAGACATAGAGAGAGGGGGGAGAGAAAGAAAAGATCGAGAAGTTACCAAACAATCACAAGCGTTCAGAATGATTCAAAATCACATAAAAGTTATCTAAGACATAACAATTAAACTTTTGCACAGTTTGCAAATAGAACATGTAAATAAATTCATGGAATGTACAATATATAAACAACTGTGTTTGGGTTAAAAATACAACACTACATGAAAGATTAAAAAAGAACCATTACATGTCCATGCTGGGACATACCCGGGTCAGAACCTACGTTTCAACAAATATATACGAGTCTAAAATTAAAGCGAATATCAAAGTGGACGGCTAGTTTCATATAATACGACAACATGTACGCATAAAATGTCATTAACAATTTCTTACATGGACAACCAGACGCATACATCACCTGGTGTATGCATGTCACTGTGTAGGATTTGTATGTACAATCAGAGTTACATCAAGCTACAAGTGTCAGGGCTTTTACTATATACCTTGGGTAGTAAAAATTCTTATACTTCCTCTATATTACTATAATACTATTCTTATATTTCCATTTTATTCACTTAAACATGGTGCAGTTGTGAATATACATATATATTCTGTTTAAACAGAATCTTATTTTACACCTACATGTAAGCTGCACTTACACTAAAAAACTAGCCCTTTTTACAACTTTATCACTGAAGAGGGGAGTATCAAGTTTGAACCTTTGAAAGGTTTGAAAGGTAAGAAAAGCGCTACTGTACCACGTGACTACTATTTCTAACTATATTTGCTGCAACATGAGTGTCTAAAAAAGTGTCATCAAAGTCAATTACACTGGACGAACTATGGTGAAAATTGAGGAACTGAGGGTTTGTGAACTTAAGAAGATACTAAAGAAAAGAAATGTCATTTGTACCTCCTGAACACAGAGAGATAAGCGATCAGTAAAAAATCAACAAACATTGTCTAAACTTTTCGACAAGTCACACGATATAGCAGGAGTCTTTTTACCTTTAGCAGCAAAAGAGCCCGAACTCAAAACTTCCCTATTCTAAATATGACCCCACCAAATAAAATAAAATAGCAAGCCGCATCAGACGCAAGACTGAAAACTGTATCTAAATATACCTGTGGTGAGTCACTGACAAAATTGCCAATGGGTCATCATATCAAACTGGACTCAATGACCCATCACCCTGCAAATGGCCCCATCAGCCCCTGTCGACCACTTACTTTCACTCCCCAAAAATATAAATTACCTATAAAGTATGGTTTAACATTGATATGCTTAAACAAAGACAGATATGCTGATGTTACAGTAACATAGCACTTCAAAAAGAGTATCTCTCTCAACCATGTCAAGCTGGTATTTCTGAAGACAAATGTTGAGCAATCATTACAGAAATACACATACTGGTCACATCTGTCACGCTGTTTTGGTCGGAAACTCCCACTCATCAGCAGAAACCCAACAAACCTCCTAGAGCAACTCTGACATCTATCAAGCTGCAACAGGTGGCTGAGGCATGTGATACCAGTTGTGAAGAGTTAGTGATTCCATAGGAGAATGACACATTCCATCAATGGGCCAGCAAGAATAAACACTACAGCAATGCTACACAGGACAATTATGCCTTCTCTTAAAACAGTTCATGACAGTTTTCTGAACTTTTCAGTCTTTTCATCACGAGCAGGATAAAGGGGACTGATATTTTGTTCAATATTTTCCACAAACTTTGCATTAAAAATTCATGTGATTCGACTCTTGAAGAAGAAATCTACATGTAACTGTTAATTTTTGACATTGATTTAGTGAATTCTCATAAATATACTTTAACGGGACATGCTTGCCCAAATATTAGATATTTCAGTGTTATTACAGAATGACAGAAATATTACGTATTTTTCTCAAGAAGTAAAAGCTAAAAGCTTTTCATAAAACCCACCCCAGCACCGTACATTAAATGAATCTTTAAAAACAACAAAAAACTGAAAAGTATGCCAGAATATTCAATTCAGTGGAACTGGAGCACAGCGCTCTGTAAACTTCACATGTAATAAAAAGTAGCTCACCACACACGTAAGATAAGGATTTACAGCTCACTCGCAACAAGATCGGCCAAAAAGAGGCGTAAAAGAGAGCTCAGCAGGTAGACAAACAAGTCTAGAGTTGTATTGGGTGTCAGATGTTGCAAAACTATACTGCTTGATAGATGGGTGCAAATGTTGTTGTTGTTGTGGCAGTGTTTTCGTGTTGAATTTGAATAACGACCGAACTTGCCCAGGCTTGTACAAACTACATACTTGATGAATATTTTTCATTTCAATGTGACTGATTTAGTCCATGAAGGAACTTTGAAACTTCGCTAAGACGTCGCAATCAGAATTTGTTTAAAAATCGAAAGTTTGGGCGACCATGTCTCTTTAAGTTCATGTACGGTAATTTAACTATAGTTACCATGGAGACAGTGTACAAATGAATGTATAACAATGATCACTCGTCCTCCTCTTCAGGGTCGGCAACCTTCCAAGGTTGCTGTGGAAACATGGGTGTGGCTGCAACAAAAAGTTCATTCTGTCAAATACCAGAGGTGGATTTTGACTTTAAGGTTATCACTATAAATTTATTTATTTGATTGGTTGGGTCTAATTTATTCACTTATTTATTTATGTTTTACGCCGTACTCAAGAATATTTCATGTATATGATGGCGGCCAGCGTTATGGTAAGACTAGTGAATTGACTGATAGTCGCAGCAAAATACTGCTTTAACTGTATGACCCCGTGTCGCCCCCAACATCGGTCTTATCTCCAACGCTGGCATGAATATTCAAAGGGGGCTGCGTTTAAACAGTGGATGTGACACCTGAGATGAGAATTCATAAGTAGTTAAAAGTTTGCTTCACGTTTTTACCTTGGAGTATAATATCGTGTAATCCACTTAAAACCTCTCAGCCTTAAGCACATGTACTATGTAATGAACAGATACGAATTCCATGAGATATTATATATAATACCAGCCATTCATAAAATTGTGTTGGTTTGGTATACATTTGGTGACCGTGGAAAAAATTGTTGAGATAGAGTGTTTACAAGCCTTTTATAACATTTAACTTAAATGAGCCCATTGACCTTGATCAAGGTCGCCCTCATGCCAAAGTGCAAGTATGGTGTAAGTTTGGTGAACATCGGACAAACCATTCTAGATAGAGTGCGTTTAAAAGAATTAAACATAAATGACCCCAATGACCTCGAAGAAAAAGGTCAAGGACGCTGAAAATCAATAGGTTCATCCTCATGCCAAGGTGTAAGTGTGGAGTAAGTGGTGAAAATCGGATAAATCGTTCCAGAGATAGAGCGTTTACAAGGACATGAACAGACAATCAGATGGACAGATGGACGGATGGACAAGGCCTGCTACGACAATACCCCTTGGCCAAAATTGGGCGAAGGGTAAAACCAGTTCACGCATTTAATTTTTCCTTCTGAATTTCCTTTCTTCTTTGATTAGACTTAATTGCCATGTCTTAAAGACTCCTGACTTAAGCCTAAAGTCGGAGAAGTCAGGACTGTAATTTCAAACGCTGGTATTTTTACCGGCTAAATGAAAATAACATTTTCTACATGCACCAACAAAACGTTATCTATGAATATTTTCAAATATGCTAAATCTTCAAATTGTTTGTTATTTAATATTGCATTCCACCCCTGACCCCAACCTCATTTCTGTTTCAGTTTGGCCCTCGACCCAAACTAGGTGGGTCTCTTTTCACTTACTAGGTGGGTCTCTTGCAGACTTGGATGTCGTTTCTTGGAAGGCTGACTTCGTAGATGGCCGAGTGGTGGCTGACAGAGGTCGGCCTGAGTGGATGGTATTCTCCTTGCCATGGACGGTGTGGAACCCATTGGCCTTGGTGTTAGGCTGCATGGAAAATTTGACCGTGTTGTGATGGACATTGCTTCCCCACTGGGGCCTTTCATCCAGGTATGACAGTCCAGGAGGTGCTGTTTCTGTCAGTCTCTGTAAACATGTGCACATATACCCTAAATGACCTAAGCTGCTCATATATCCTCATTCTGAGAATTCTAGTGATTGTAGAAAGGTGTTGTGAGGTTTGCTTGGAAGCTAGGCAAATATCCTACTAAAGTAATATTTTATGCCATTTATTTGCCCATAAAACTGTACATTTTTGGGCAAAATTTGTCAGTGACAGGTTTTTTTTCTGAAGGTGAGTAACAAAATATTCATCACAATTCATTCATTTATTTATTTCATTTTCATGGGCGTTTCATGCCGTACTCAAGAATATTTCACTTTTGCAACGGCGGCCAACATTATGGAGGAAGGAAACCAGACAGAGCCCAGGGGAAATCCACGACCATCCGCAGGTTGCCGGCAGACCTTCCCATGTCAGCCGGTGAGGAAGCCAGCATGAACTGGACTTGAACTCACACTGACCACACTGATGAGAGGCACCTGGGTCATTACAACGTGCTGGTGTGCTTACCCCTCCGGCACTTCACTACAACTGTCGGTGATAAGTGTACAAGTGAATGGTTTCATTTATCTAATTATTTGATTCTTAACGCCATGCTCAAGAAGTTTTCATTCAGGAGCATCCTGTCCATTACAAGCTTTAGTTTTGCATGGAATGGTGATGATTCAAAGTAGCCGAGCATTCAAAACTCCATTAATGTCAGCAAATCATTAAATACGGGACATAAATCCCACTCTAAAATTAAATGGGCACAGTGATGTGACAGAGACTCTTCAAGGAGTTTTTTCTGCTGCTGCACCTCACTACCCTCAGTTAACTCTCAGGTTATTGTGACTTACAGGAGCGGACTTTGACCTTTTTGACTTCGTCAGTTGATTTGGACCCGTTTTAACTCGGCTGTGAGCATTCTGGGTAATTTTCCTGGCCTCATGGCTGTAATACCCTCTCTCTCTTCTGTGAGGGACCAAAAGCGATAAATCATACAATCAGTGTCATGCATATCTCTGTGAGAAACAGACAAAATTTTGAAAATTACATGTAAAAACACCATTATTCTGAAAATAATCTTTTTCTTCTTGTTTTCATTCACCTTAACCACAATTTTTCATATATTTATTTATTTATTTATTGTTGCTTTTTGCCATACTAAAGAGTTTTCCCTTTAAACACATCTAGTTGAGAGCAGTCAGGTTTATGGGTGCAAGAAATCCAAGTGGTCAACGTAAGCTGCCCAGGTCGCACTTTGGCAAGTACTGTAACAAACCTCCTGACTTCAACTTGCGGCTGAAGCTGACAAAGCAGCCAGAGCTGGATTTGAACACATGACCTCGATTGTAAAGGCAAGTCATTTGCACGTCTATAAGCAGTGCTTCAACTACCTAAGCCATTCATCGTACATGTACGTACATACATGTCTAGGTATGGCCGTGCGTATCCATCACTACAACTCACAGCTTGACGACCGAGTTCACCACATCGTCATTGTCCAGCACGTTGTTTCGCCAGATGTCGCTGGGTTTGGGGTCAGAGCCTCGCCACGGCGGAGGGCACTTCTTGCTGTAGGATTTTGGAGGTTTCCTGCTGCGGTCAGTGTTCAGCTTGTCCAAGTCTAAATGAGTCTGTGTGAAGAAATTTACATCCAGAAGCCAGTCAGAAGGTGTCAGTAGCAACGTTTATGGGCTTACACATCGGCTACACACATACATGTATGGATAAATCTGAGTGAAAGGAAACGAAGCTATATGGACTCGATAAGTCTTATACTGGGAGAGGCGTGGTTACTGAGTGAAAGGAAATGAAACTATATGAGGTATATAAGGCTAATATTGGGTGAGGCATCAGCTGAGCCCAATATGAGGCTAATTGACCCCATATAGTTTCACATCTTTTCACTCAGTAACTATGTAACGAATGATGAGTCATCACACGCGTAAAGCATCTGCTGCAGGGTATAGAGTTATGCGCATCGGTCACGTGACTGTTACTGTCCAATCAAAAGCAGAGGATTTTGTCTGGTACAGGGTAAAGATCAATCCCAGGTCTCATCATGCCAAAGACAACAAATTTGGTACTTGTTGCTGCCTCACTTGGCGCACAACACTGACACGTTACAACCAGGAAACAAGCCTGGTCAGCCGGGGTTAGTATAATGTGATGGGGGGGGGGGAGGTGGTGTCATGTCTGGTGTCTTCAGCATGATTTTCCAGTGGCGTCAGCACTTTGGCGGCATGGACTCGCCCTGCCACAAGAAGACACAGTATATATACATTCTAAGGACTCTGAAGCTGCCCAAAGCAATATCAAGAACACAGATACAAACTCAAACACTATAAAATAGAATAACTGATGCCCTGAAATGCCCCAACTCCGTGAGAGGTTCAGTACTTCATTTCCTTTGGAAATTACCCTAATTCTTCTAACTATCAGGACAACATTAGCAGGGCTAAAAGCAAACATTTCCATTCATCTCCCAGTGTTTTCCGAAATTTAAAGATTTGGATATGTTGTCCATCAGACGGACTAGCCATGTACATGAAGAGGAACTGTGTATTCCTCTTACAATTACATGTATACTGGCAAAAAAAAAAAGAGCAAACCAAGCGTCCCAAAAATTAGAAGAATTAGAGCTATTCTTGCCACAGCAGATTACCCCTTAACCAACAAGTTCACAGACTTGGGGAGAAAATAGTCCTGAGCTGAGCATTCAAAGTTATACAATAATGAAATAAAATAAATAAATATTGCCAGAAAAGAAAATTATGAAAAATACTCAATAAATAAAATCACACTCTTACAGCTTTTGTTTTTCATTCAGTAAAATGCCATAGATTTCTCTTTCTGTGAAACACACAGGTGATACTTCGGTACATGTGATATATATAAAGGAACATGCATAAACGTATTGAAAGCATGCATGCAAATGATTAATATTAATTACCTGGTTTATTTATTTATACTCAATACTCAAGAATATTTCACTTATATGAGGACAGCCAGCATTACGATGGGAGGAAACCGGGCAGAGCCCGGGCGAAACCCACGACCATCCGCAGATTGCTGGCAGAACCTGGTTTATACTCAATGACAATATACACACATATATCGGGTCAATAACTTTCATTTTGAACAAGGCATTGGCAGGATTTATCATACCTGTCACACATTTATTGGTTTATTTGCTGGGTATTTTATGATGAACTCTATAAGCATGACACACAGAACGGCTGGAGATTCAAGGTGAATATGAACAAAGGTGAATGTCTCTCTTCTGAAATCAGACCGTAAGTAAACTGCTAACAATAATCCACAACATAAGTCACCAGCCTGACTCGAGCAATCTTCCAACCTATGTGTACACTGTTATCATAAAGAGAACAGAGAGAAATTCAGTGAATTCATTTACAATTTAAACAGTGGAATTTCAAGGCCAAACAATGTTTAGTGTTCGTGTCACAGATTTTTTTTCTTAAACTTTAATAATCATAGGTCTATCAATGACATTCCTGAGAAATTCTTTTGTGATGTGTGGTATAAATACATACATGCATGAATAGCTATTCCGAAGGCATACAGATGCACATGGTTCAGATAATTTAAAGAAAAGTTTGCAATTTGCCATCCAAAACTATCCCTATCAACCTGATCGTCCTTAGCAACAAACTCTGGACTCAAATATAAAATTTTCTGTCCAAGAATTTAGAAACACTGAAGAAACAGATACAAGATGTTCTTATCAGAAGTTTTGTTTATCAGAAATGGTCCCTAAGGCCTGGTACATCCCTGACAGTGGGGGAATTGCTAAAAAATTCTTTGTTGTGTGCAACACAACTCGATCACAAAAAAATTGATTGTTAGGGAAATAAATTTTTTATTCCTGCTCAAGAAATAGATCAAGATTTTAAAGAAAACAACAGCGAGAAAAAAATAAAAATTGAAATTCCATCTGAAGCCAAACAAAAATAAGTCCCCTTTTTGCAGGGGCTGCCAGACCACCCACAACAAACATATTTTTAATGATGGCCTAGCAGTTTACTTAGGATCTCATTTCACCGAGATAACACGGGTGAAGTGAGTTAACAGGATGATTTCTGAATACCTCTTGTTGCTCACACAGCTGTAAGAGAAACCTCTGCAAACAAAAATGGTATTACATGTAACTTTACACTTGTTTCTAGCAGATTTTAAAGTCATCCGCAGTCAGCACATCTTCGTCTTTCTATTAGATGCCAAACAGTCGTGTACGATTTCAATACTATTTATTTCAATGGTGTTTAATTCTGTACCCAAGAATTCCTCCCTTACAAGATGGCAAAAGAAGAAACCATATACACATGTATTCAGGCATATCAATACTAGTCACTCTGAAATCCTTAGTATTAATTTGTTTGACTCAAAGATTGAACAACAAACCAAGAAATATCCATAGCTACAAGAACAAAAACAGCCCATAAAGTCATTATTTATTTATTTGTTTGGCGTTCAATTTTGTACTTGGCAAATTTTTTAATTTTAATACAGCAAATGACCTTAAATTTCACCCCCAAAAAGAGAGCATTTTTAAAGGTAAATGAAAGTCAAGAGATATTACGATGAAGCTGAATCACACACCTTTACAGCATGATATCGCCAAACAAACAAACAAACAAACCGTAACCAAATCTTTCTAAGATCAACAGAACTCTCAGGTTTATGCAAAATGTGCGACTCAGTTGTTGGAAATTTTACCTAGGTCATTTAACTGTATGCACACAGGTTTGGGCATGAAGGAAAAAGCCAAACACGACAAAACCACACCCTAGCCAGAGATATTTTCAAGATCTTAATGGGGATCCAGCCAAATGCACGGTAGCAGGATGCTGATGTCATTTTATTGAGGTCAAATGTTCCCAAATTATCATAATGACATCATATTAAAAACAGGACAACATAACAATGGAAACTGAAACTGATTCTAACACTGTAGACGTTGAGCCACGATAAAGTTTTGACTTAACAATGGCTCAAGGTCCTGCTTGACACTAGCGCCACCTCACAGAATTAAAAAATAAGCAGCCTTCCCATTATTGTTTATTAAGCTCGTAACAATGTAAGAAACTACCCATTATTGTTTATTAAGCTTGTAACAATGTTAGAAACTACCCATTTTTGTTTATTAAGCTCATAACAATGTTAGAAACTAGACTCTGCTGAAACCATATACCATCCAACAAATCAGGAGCCGCAGTTTAAGCAACATATGTCATAGGTTCAGTTATTTCAATTACATGTCCAATGTCTATTTACAGCCAATATTTTACAAAATGGTGTAAAACAACAATCAAATAAATGAATAAATAATCTACTGCCAAAGGCTTTAGAAGAGCAAACACATACCGATGGCCGAAGAACTTTTAAACTTTTGATATGCTCAATGTACGTTCTTTTCCATGCACCTGTCTCGTATGGTCCGGGAGTGAAGGGCACATACCAGCCTAAGCGCAGACATTTGGGCATCCACAGCTGGTCTAACTCAGATAGCATCTTCCAGTACCAACACACCTGATATGTGAAAACAATAGTATATTTATTTATCTGATTGCAGGTGTTAAGCCTGCGTGGGTGCAGGAAACTGGTGTGACCAGCTTAAGTCACTATGCTCTGCCAGGTAAATGAACTGGATCAGTCTCCTGACAGCGTAGCATCATACGCCACCAATAAAGCTACAGACACGCTGAGATACACCAGAAAGAAATCCATGCACACCTGTGACCTCACTTGTAAAAGGGTCATTCATGCCAGTGGCTACCCTAATCCCTCAATGTTTTCGAACATAAAAAAGCAACTTTCAGTGCAATATTTGCACATTTTCAATTTGGTTTTGGAGACAACTACATTGGCTGGACTGACCAGTTTCAGGGTTTCACAAAAAATATAATTTCATCAGTCAACACAGAATAATGCCTTCAGAATATGCTTTAATAAATGCCCTGCAAACATGCGAAAAGGTTGAAGAACAGCAGCGAGTAACAGTCGCCCACCCACCCACCCACCAGTGCCGCACTCTGTTCTTCCAACATTGCCTTGCTGTGTACATCAGAAGGTGGCACCCTAATTCCTCAACCCTTTGACATATGAAAGAGCAACTTTTCGTGCAATTCGTGCACATTTTTAATTTGATTTTGGAGGCAAAACTACATTGGCTGGATTGACCAGTTTCAGGGCTTCACAAAAAGTATGGTTTCATCAGTCAACACAGAACAATGCCTTCAGAATGTGTTCTAACAAACACCTAGCAAACATGCGAAAAGGTTGAAGAATTACAGTATGTCTTCAGCCATGTTAACTGACCCAGGAAGAACCTAGACGTCACAGTGGAGGACAACATCATACTGTAAATGAACATATCTTGTATCACTTCAGCTTGTGAATCTACATTTTTCACATAGTTCTGACATCTGAACCATTCACTGCCAACCCTTTCGATGCTCAGGTAGTTTTACTGTCAGTTTTTTTACAGCTCAAACTTTCACTGCTCAACCTTTTCCTACGGTTGATTCTTTTACAGCTCAATCATTAACTGCTGAAAATTTTGCTGAGCCTTTCACCAACTGTTCACTATAAACCTTTTAATGCATCTCAATGCTGACGTTTATTGTTCAACGTTTTGCTGCCCAATCTTGTATTGCTAATCCTTCTACTTCTCATTTTTTATGGCTCAACCATTTGCTGGGTGTTTTACTGCTCAACCTTTAGATACAAGTGAATCTTTTCACAGGTTAACCTTGTAGTGCTCAACCTTTTGCTACTGGACCATACCATTTCACAGCTCAATGTTATGCTGCTACATGTAAATCATACCTGAGAACACCTGCAAAGGCTGCGAGGATCCAGGAAGGAAAATATGTAGATGCTGAGGAATCGCGGTAACGAACGCGTCAGGTCATAGTGCATTGTGGGACACTTCTCTTGCAGCAGGTCGCGCGTGAACTCCAGCTGTTTGACCTTTGACTTGTCAATCAAGTCACCAAGGACAATTTTTCTCTGCTCACTGGTCCATTTGTCAAACTGAAATGATGCATATATTACCAGCAAATAAATATGGAAAACTTTTTCTGAGTGTGAGTATGTGAGCGTGTGTGCAGGGAAAAGGGAAGGACAAAAGACATTTTCAGCAATGTAGTCTTCTAAAGTAAAAAACGAACAGTTCAATACAACAGTAAATTAACGAAAAATTTCACCAGTGAGAGAGCATCCTTACAGGGAAAAAAGTTCACATAGTATTAGTTCTGGTTGTGAAACTTTTTTATTTTTTCCACCAAGATACATTCTTAGGATACAATGAATCGCCCTACCATCCAACCATACCTCACCACAGAATATGGCAAAATGTGCAACTTCAATAGTCACTGGCAAAATTTCTACACTATTTATATGTATATTTGGACTATTTCATTAACATAAAATCTATTTCACTCTCCAGTGGAACACCATCAGAATAGTAAATGTCAGGCTAAACTGATATCTGATTGGATGCTTACCCATTTCCCAACCAAAGCTCTTCTTTCTTCAAATAACTGAAAGAATTAATAAGAACTACTTGGAAAAGTAAATTTATAGCACACTCCATGTGGCTTGCTTGCCACACCAAGTGCATCATCAGTGCATTAAACATCTACCAGGTATGCACTTAAAACATGAAAACACACAGGCACTACATGCTACCTGTAAGATGCCTGATAAATTGTTTGCTAAGAGGCAATATGAGCCTCAATGACTCTGAAACATCATACATGTACATTGTACATAAGAGTATTATTGTTATTACAGACATTTACAAATCTCATCATACATGTATGAATGAATTTCAACCTCTGCTATCTGTTCCAGACCTCAGTTTCTTTCATGGCTATTGGATCCCATATCTAATCCACATCATGCATGCAAAGAGAAATAGGTTTTCATGCATGTCTGAGACTTGGGATTGCAATTGAAGAAATCATGGAGGTAAAACAGAAGGAGGCAAAACTCAACGGATCAGCCCCGCGAGATGACCAGACTCATGCGCTGTGCTTCTGTATTCTGCACCTAACCTCCCAGGGCAGGCCAGCATTTGATGTACAATGTATGATACCACGCGTCATAGCAAGTGCATGAGCGTGCCTTGGTATGATCTGCTAATATCAGGAACTCAGCATACACACTTAGTTTCAGTAAAAAATGTGAACTTTCAAGTCTGCGCACAACATACATTTAGTAAGGTCACATTTGTGATTGGATACGACTTTTTGTCTGAAGTTAAAAGTCTAATAACCAGCAACAATTATTCAGCTTTCGGAGATATTTTCTTGTTTTTCTTTACCATACTCTGGCCAACATAGTTCTATAAAATTATGTTTTTCACTTGACCTTAGTTAGCAGCATTTACCAGGCACTGACGGAAAGGATACAGGAGCTCAGTTTTTTTCAAACAATGATTGAAAATTGAGAAAATTGCCCATTTAAAACACATGGGCCTTTTTCAAAAATATCCAAAATTGGTCATGTTTGAGTTCTATAAAATTCCATTTCTGGTCAACTTACGATGCTCTGTTTACACAAATATGATCGGGTAAATACTTAACTGAATGTGCACATGCTGTAATTTGCACACGGTTTCTTCGAAAATTTGAATTTTGTCAACACTACATCCGTATTCCTCAAAAGCATGCGTGCTGTTCCTAAACAAGGGCCCTCTAGTTGAGTGAGCGACGCACCACAGAGGGCTGGGCACCTTTTAGAACTCATGTCAAAGTTACAACTCTCGAGAGCAAATGCACGATCAGCTAACCACAGGCGAGACATCACTAATCCCTTGTTAAAACAAAGCACGAGATTTGCTTTGTAGGAATCGCACACTGAACACTTTGAATGTGTTTTTGTGTTTCCTTCTATTTTACCTCCATGAAGAAACCAATGCATGAGCCCTACACAACATTACTTACAACTTTACACACAGTCATATCACCACGTCTGTCATTTGGATAGAAAAATGAACACCATGCTCCTAGGGTACCTCCCAAACCATCATAAATTTAGTGCTGGAGTATTTATTTATTTAACTAGTGATTTATGCCGTACTCAAGAATATTTCACTTACGACGGTGACCAGGGTTATGGTGGGAGGAAAGTCCGTGGAATTTTCTTCCATCTCTCTGAAGCACCACTTTTTCAAACCTTTGTTTTTAAAAAGCAAATCTACGAATTGGCTTTTATTCCCCATTACTTCTGTAACTCACAGCACTGCAGGGAGAATCAAATTGCCGTACCTGTCCAGGAAGGGGCATGTGAACTGGTAAGTGAAAAAGCACCACAATTTAATGTACACAAGCTGTTTCAAGACATGTTTGGTTCTGCGAAACCTTGCGCTTTGCCCTGTTTTGTCCCACTGTAATCCTCAGATTCCTCCGATGCTAACACTGGCTTCCATCATGTAATTCAAATATTCTTTATAGTACAGTGCAAAAACACCAATGTAATTAATCAATAAATCAGTCAATCCTTATTCACGACACGAAAAGCATTCCTCTTATCTTTCTTCTACAAATAAATTTTAAGAAAAGGAATTCTGAACATGCGAAAAAAAAACAAAAAAAAAACAGTTCAAAACATGAAAACTGAATGTTATGATATGCATGGACTGATGCTTCTGGAAAATGACAGGAAAATAATGTAATTTGCAACATGGTAGAAGTGGGAGACATGGCTGCTTCAAAACATGGGCTTGAAAAAATTAACAATCAATGCAACAACTAATTGACTTTCCTGCTCCACCAAATTTACATACTCCTGGGGCATGATGCTGTTGTTGGGAGGTAGGCAGCTTTCTCGAAATACATCGCAACATGCCTGTGTGTCAATACAGAACAATAAAACACAGATTCGTACTGTATTGTGGTGCTATTAAAACGTATTGCCTCTTAGCGATTAAAAAAAAACTTAAAAAAGGCACTTTAACATCCCAACTTTTCTCTGGCCTTCAACAGAAAGAAATTTTGCAGAGGGAGGGAAACAGAAAAGCTGGACCTCGCCGGAGACCTGAATGCATTATTAACTCGCTGACATCACTACAAGTAATTAATACAGATCTCACTGCTGAAACAATGCCATAAAAATAATTGAGGAAATTTCCTCAAGAGAAAACATCATGACAGCAACACGTAGAATGACGTTATGATTCAGGTTCCACTTCCAGCTGTCAAAAACATGAACCAACGGGCACCTGTCAAAAATACAAACCTTGTTGTTCGTGTCTTCGTTACTAAGCGGTGTCCACGAGCTTTTCAAGCGATTTTTTGCAATCATTGACATTTTCAAATCGAGGAATAATCGTTAAAACGCCGGTGAGTGTAAAACAGTTGTTAAAAGCTTCAGCTGCTGACAGTTTGTCGAATTTTTCGGGCGTTGCTGAGGCGTGTTTAGGGCATCAATTGCCGCTTTCCTCCATTTTGAAACACACGGCAAAGGCTTCTGGGTACTTAAGCAACTGCGAAGAGTTAAAGAATTACATTGCATAGATTGTAGGCAGATATTACGTTAATAACAAAAACAAATCAGATCTAATTATATTGTATCGAAATTTGTTGTCTTTAAACATCTCGCCTTTTCTCGAAGACTTGAGAAGGAAATTCCCGTTCCCAATCGCAGACAAACATGGCGGTGTGTTAGTCTGCATTTTCTTTACTGTTTGCCAAATGTAAAACTCGAAAATTTCTCGTCATATTCCATAGTTCCATACCTTCTACTATTCTTTGATACCCTTAGGTATCGTTTTTCTGGTTCTGTATCAATAGGTAGGTATTCACGCAGAAAATGAATGTTTTTCCCGATTTTATTCCTTGAACAGCAGACTTGTCAAATGGATCGCAGCAACATCTCTCGAGTATACAACAACAACGACATGTGGTCCTTTCCTAAAAAGTGTTCAAACCTGGACATAATGGTCCACCAACATTTGCTGACATGTAGTCACATAAATGGAGTCAGTTATTTTAAAATTCAGACATTCATCGTAACACTATCAAAATTTTGAAATAACACACTGACTCGCTCAGCCTTCCAGATTGATTAGCTGATATCCTTGGCGTTATGCCAATTACGAAATAGGGTAGCTCTGTTTGAAGCAACGCAGTTGTGTGAGTTATGCAGAGAAACAGCCACTAACATGTCATAAGGACATAACATACTGTATGATTTATCATGTGGAACGGTTACTGTTGTTCACGGGCAATAAAACTGGCTGTTTCATTTTGCAATTTGGCATTAGTGGAGACTACAGTGAAGTTGTTATCTCTTGGTAGAGAGACGGCAATTCATATCATTTTCACAACGAACATCAGAAAAATGGGTCCGCGACTAGCAATGGGATAGCCCTAGTCTTTACCACTGCCTAAAATTCTGACATCCATTGTAACACTGAGTCCTTCACCCAGACTCAATGAAAGTGCAGTAGTTTTCTGAACTTTAAAATAGTAAATCAAGTTAGGCCAAGCCGGTGGGGCCTCCGTGGCTCAGTCGGTTAGCCCGCTAATGCAGCGCAATGACCAAAGCCTTCCACCAATGCGGTCGCTGTGAGTTGAAGTCCAGCTCATGCTGACTTCCTCTCCCACCATACGTGGGAAGGTCTCTCAGCAACCTGTGGATGGTCGTGGGTTTCCCCCAGGCTCTGCCCTGTTTCCTCCCACCATAATGCTGGCTGCCGTCGTATGAGTGAAATATTTTTGAGTATGGCTTAAAACACCAATCAAATAAATAAATAGACCAAGCCAGTTTCATAGCAAGCGCACAAGTTCACAAAAATAATTAGTTTTGAATTGGAAATTATGACCTGTGTCAGCCTCCCAAATGAAAATGCATTCAGATAGAGATCTATATCTTTGAGTCAAGGATTATCTTCCTTGAATCCAACCATCAAGTGACTTAGACAACGGCATTGCTCGATTAAGAGTTATCCCCGTTCCCACCTAGACATTAAGATGGAGTGATTGAGAGCTGCGAAATTCTCATTACTTTCATTGGCTTAAAATGCCTCACCACTGAGCATTTTTTTTCCACATCACCGTTGTCAGTTATCACAAAGGGGAAATTCTCTTCCATTCGCGCAACTTTGTGGGCCTCTCTTTTTCACGCTCGATTAAGTTGAAATCAAGTGAATACTAGTGAACAGTCTGTGAAATATGAAGCAGTAGAATATCTTTGCCTTCCAAAGAAAATTCATTTCGTGTCAGTTTGAAGTGCGACAACATCTCTTCAATGCATGTATATATTTGAAAGTATGAGAGATAACCATAAATCTACAGTTTTCAGGTTGTAACTTTGGGCTTGACTTTCTGAAAACATAAGGGGATCAGTCAGTTTGTACCGTACAGTAAATATCAAGGCTAAAGCCTCAGTTGGGCATTTAATGTAATTTCCGTATAACAAAGTTGACAAAAGTTATGTAATTCATATAGCCCATAATATTTACACCTTTGCCACTCGGGCAAGCGCTTTGGCACTGAAACATTGCATGATTGAAGAATGATTTTGATCAATGGCAAGCCTGCAAATAGGTGCCTGACATTTTTGAAAACACACCATTGTTGGCAGTGAAATGACCAAAGTGAACTGTATAACATGGAAAACAAGGTTATACCACTTTGTCCAGTGGGGTGCTTTCAAAAATGTCGGACACTTGTTTGCAGGCATGTAATATGTCCACCACCTCTGAGAAATGTGTAACCTTTATTGGAAAATTCACGCATACGTGCCAAGCTTACAAGTAGGTGCTCGACATTTTTGAAAACACACCTTTGCATGAAATGGTGTGACAATGTTGTCCATGTTAAACATACCGCACTTTGACCAATCAATAATTTTGCAAGTAGGACAACGGGATGTCACTCAAAATGGTTACAGATGTTCGTCTTGTGCGATGTCATGATGTCATAATTGACGGAAATGGGAATGGAATGGAAACTAGCATCACAAGAAAGGATGGCAGGAGGTTACATGTTGTGGATCTATCCATAGCCTGTGGTTGGGATGTGTGACATGTTTTTGGTGTCATCCTGTTACAGTTGACGGTTGACTGATGATGTCACAGGTATCCAAGAATAGTGCAGGGGCAAGCTCAGAGACGACAGAGGCAGGACTTAGCCTCCACTACTCTCACTCAGGTGAATATGACAACCCAGTATTGGCCCTTAAATCGCCCGTGTTACAACTGATGTGAAAAACATTTTTTTTTTTTTTTTTTAATTTTAAAACCACATGCTGATGTAGGCAGAAGAATGGTATTTTTCTGACTGTTAGGATAATTGGCAGGAAAATTTGCTGTGTTTAAGGTATTTTTCATGGTTTCCTGTCATGCGGGTGTTTTTTGAAATTCTTCAACGTACTAAAATTGTCTTGACAAGCTTCTTTGTTTCTAAGGGACATGAAGTATGTCAGCCATTCTTTTCCATGATGACACTAATTCATATACCTAGACTAGTATCTGCCGTTTGCATTGAATATCTGAGAACATAAATAACATACATGTGCAAATTGATGACTTCCTGCCTGAAGCGACTGAAAAAGAACAGCTTCCCAGGAAGTGCATTGGATCTGGCACTGTGTTTTTAAATTTTTTTTCTTTTTTTTTTTTTTCCAAAGTTGTCACCCCTCCTGGGAAGAGTGGCATGGAGAAGAGTGAGGTCGTGGGAACGTCCACAGGGATGACTTCAGGCACAACCAGCCCAATGTCCCCTGTGCCAGGGGTGTTAAACCTGCATCCTAACCTCCTGTCCTCTCTTCAGCAAGCAGCAATGACTGCTCCCGGATTGCCAGCCAATCAGCTCAAGGTGGCTGGCAGTGTCGGAACCAATCAAAATGGAGCAGTGTCTAAGACCTTGGGGAACTCTAAGCTGGAAGCTGGAGGATCCGCAGATGGAGGAGGAGGATCCTTGGCTGGAGTATCGGCGGCTGGGGGATCCAAGGCTGGTGGATCCACGGCCGATGGGGCTGGAGCAGCTAAAGCTAAGAATTCTTCGTCAGAGATGTCCTCCCTGCAGCAGCAGTTTGAACACCTGAAGATGATAAACAACACCTTGGCAAACACAAAAGAGAAAACGCCGATGTGTCTCATTAATGAGCTGGCTCGTTTCAATAAGGTACAGACATGTATTTCTCTTATTAAAGAAAAAACGTCTTTGTCTGAAAAGTAAGTAGATATGACAAGGATAGAGGTAATTGCTTTCTTAAATTGTAATGATATTGCAGTGTATTGAAACTGATATTGTATGTTTCGTCAGAGGATACGAAATCAAAATTTTCTGTCCATTCCACTTGGCATGATATGATGCATGCCATGCACGAATGCATGATGTCCACATCAAGTCATCAATTGCTGACGTACAAAATTGACGTATTAGGCAGATGAGTCGGTCAGAATCAAGCAAAATTTGTCACTTGAAAAAGGCTGAACTTGAGGTAAAATACATGCACCTGTACAGTATATGGCTCATTGCCACTTTTGGCATTATTGGGGCGATATCTGGACTGTAACACTACAGCCCATTTTATTGATGGAAATGCCCATGCCTGTAGTCACTTCTGCTAAAAACTAAACAAACTGGCTGCCCTGCAAAGGTACGTAGCAAATTGTTGTATTTTCAGCTGTTAAAACTCATAATATCACGTTCAGCGTTGGTTACAAATCTGTATGTGATATTCACCAAGGTAAAGTGCACTCTCATTGTAGCCGCAACTTAATCCCTTTCTGTGGCAAAACTGTTGTGGCTCCACAACTGAAGAGCATTGAAACTCAATGCAGAAGCCATGTTCAAGTGGTTTCTTAACACTTTTCCTATCCCATAATCCTTTGCGCACAGTTATCCATAAAATGGGCTGTTGACTCTACTTGGACTTGGTGTCGTTGATAACTTCACTCTGGCTGTAGACTGCAAGGATGGGCAGCAAGGTCATGTGTTCCAGATTTTCAGTATTTGGGTAAAGTTTTACAGTGAGGTTCTTCACTTGTCTAGCGAGAAGCAGCAGTTTTCCTTAATTTTCTCCACTTGTAAATCTTGACCCACACTAGCAAACAAATGTGTGAATGAGATGTCTCATCAACAGGTTTCGTATGATCCTTAAAAATCCTGGGAAGTCATGGAAATTTTCCAGGCCTAGAAAAGTCATTAAATTTACAGTTTGGTCATGAAGTATTGTTCTAGGTCATTGGAAAATGACAGAATGCTTCTGCGAACTTTTCAGTGAATTGCCTGACTCATAGTATGGTGTTTTTGTGTTAAAAACTCAACTTTAGGGTAAAAACTTTGAAAATCAAACATCAGACTTATGACACACGATAACTATTACCGCATATTATACAGTGTCCATTTCCAGTCTGCTCCTCACTCACAGACATCACTTATGCTCTAACAATAAACTGAGTTGTTTTATATGCAATGGTTATGGTGTCTTGGCTTCCACTTGTTACCCCTGGTGGCAAGCAATTATGGTTTAATCATGTAAAATCAAAACTGGTTAAAATGAGGTAAATTTGTCTGAAGGTGAAAATATAGATAGTGCTGTGAATACCCAAGTACTCTGGTAGATGTATGTCAGCCTTGTCGGGTGAGTGTTATGTAGGCAAGTAGTTGTATCATTTATAATGCACCAGAAGGGCATTTGGCAATCTTCAGATCAAGTGAATCACCAGATCAAGTGAATCATCAGATCAAGTGAATCACCAGATCAAGTGAATCACCAGATCAAGTGAATCACCAGATCAAGCGAATCATCAGATCAAGTGAATCATCATAAGAATTTTCATTCAGACCAGAATATAGTAGTGCAGTTTGTTAGAGTTCAAAACAGCAGTTCAAGAAATTGATTGAAGTAAGTTTTTATTTTATACATTTTAGCATGGTAATTTGTTTATCAGGTAGAGATAGCTTTTTTGAAGTCAATACAACAGAACTTTTTTAAAATGGTTGGATAGCGGCATGTGTAATTCAGAGCTGGGAATGTTCAAATAAAATAATGCATTTTTATGGAAAATCACTTGACTTTACGATGAAGTAAAAATAGCTGTTGTTGCAGTTACACATATGTAATATGGACAAGTTAATAAAAAAAGTCATTTAAAACTTAGGACAAAAACTATTTAGCTGAAGAAAAAAAATTAAATTTTCAGTTTCACTATAAAAAATGGACTTTTATGAATCACTGTTAAAGGGATTTAGTTATACATTTAGACCTATGTAATTGTAGGAAACATATTTGGTACGGTAACCATATTAATCATCATAAAGGGTCATGGAAAAGTCATGGATTTATACCTTAAAAGGTCCTGGAAAGTCGTGGAATTTGTAGACCTAAAAACTGTACGAACCCTGATCAAGCTTTTGTAAATGATGTCTACAGGCTGTAGTGAAAATGGACAACATTATTTAAGAGAACAGCTATAAAAAACTTATTTTGTGAAGGTGGGGTCTGACATGTCATTTGAGTGAAATGTGCTAGAATATGATGTAAAACCCAAGTCAAATGTAGAATGATGTAAACAGGATAATGTTGACAAGTTTTGAGTTTCCCCTGTTGCCCTTGATTGACAGGTTCAGCATCAGTACACCTTGATTGATGAACAAGGGCCAGCTCACAAGAAGACCTTCTACGTCAAACTAAAACTGGGAGAGGAAGAGTATTCGGCCCAGGGCCCCAGCATCAAAAAGGCTCAACATGCGGCCGCGTCTTCCGCTCTAGCGGCTACGGCACTCGAGCACCCCCCGCCCAAGCCTCCTAGATCTGCCATGGCCGGTGTGGCTGGCGGTAAGCACTAGCAGTTATTGCACAGTACAATCTCACTGTCTGCCTGGTGTCCTCCCACCATAATGCTGGCAGCCATTGTATTAGTCAAATATTGTTAAGTACAACATAAGAACAGTAATCCAATGAAATGCAATCTTGCTGGGGCAGGTTCGTCAATAATTTGCCAAACTTCTAGAGTATGGCATTGAGTGACAGTCAAATAAAATGAATACCGACATGTTACTGAAGCCCGATCAAGTATGTACATCGGGGGCTTTGATGACACTCGCATGGCTGTTTTTGTTTTGGCATACTGTAATGGCTGTTTGAGACAAGAGTTTATTATGTTTTTCAATCATTGCGCAGGGGATTTTTGATTGACACCGTTCAGTATGATATGCACTGTATTTTGATCGACATCGTTCAGTTTGATGTGTACTGTATTTTGATCGACACCGTTCAGTATGATGTGTACTGTATATTGATTGACATCTTTCAGTATGATGTGTACTGTATTTTGATCGACACTGTTCAGTGTGTGTACTGTATTTTGATCGACACCGTTCAGTATGATGTGTACTGTATTTTGATCGACATCGTTCAATATGATGTGTACTGTATTTTGATCGACACTGTTCAGTATGATGTGTACTATATTTTGATCAACATCGTTCAGTGTGTGTACTGTATTTTGATCAACACCGTTCAGTATGATGTGCACTGCATTTGGCCTAAAGTTTTACATTTTCTTGGTTAGGATTGATTCATGCACCTTATAATGCCACTTTAGAGCTTTTTGTGAAGTTTGATGAATTTCTCGTCAGAAGATATTCAGCGTTAGCATCAAAAGTGTCAATTATATGCCTTTATGTGGTTCTGAAAGTGCATGTTTATTTACCAAACTTTTGTGAAATACGAAAGCTCATGAAAAATTCTTTGGAAATTCTAGTTTTATTTCATAACCGTTGTTTATTTACAGTGAACAACATCACTCCAACGGTGGAGCTGAATGCCTTAGCCATGAAGCGGGGGGAGGCGGCTGTCTACAAACCCATAGAACCCCGTCACCCCCCGTACTACCCACCCCCCAACTTTGACTTCAGGGGCATGTATAACCAGAGGTGAGTTGTACGCCTGTTGTGTTACAGTTAAAGTGCAAAGACTAAGATGACATGTAGTTGTTAGTCAGTGTCCCATTGAGATGTACTAGTGTGTTCTTGGGCATGCACAACTAGGGGTGACTTTTCTTGTGCAGTGTTTTGAAGTGCAAAGACTAGATATCCTGTCCCTCACTGACTGGATTATCCTGTATTCATAGATCAGCCTGCGAAGGGCAGGGAGTGGAACCGGCGGTCAAGGGCACCATGGTCTTGTTCATTTTGACTCTCATACAGGTGCTGTCCCAACTGCCGACTTTGCAAGTGACTTCTTCTCGGATGGGCTATATCGCTTTGCATCAGTCATGCTGAGTTTGAAAGTCTGATGAATAGTTTGTGTTTACAGTATTCGCATGTGTAATTGGCACATTCATGTGAGTGGCGCACCCGTAACTGATGAGATAAATTCAAGAAAAAAACTGTTGCACGCATTTACAGAGTAATATGAAGGATTCATTTAGCTCGCTTTATGTCCAACTGTTTGCCACGGGACACCTACTGTGACTGGCAACAGAGGTGTAAAAGCCACACTGTACTGTCAACGGCCTGCCACAGTGAGTCAAGTAGGAAATAATGCCATCTCCAGTGGGTTCATCTATGAATTTTTTCCTTTCACAAATTATCTGATTGCCTGGCCATTATCTGTGATTGCATCTTGAGTTGTCTCTTCATATTGTTTTACCAAATTATGGCCTTAAGGCTTTTGTGGTTATAAAATCAGGCCTTCCTGAACTTACAGTACGTGTTGTTGTTGTTTCACTGGCAGCATGAATCACTGAGCCTCCATACTACTCAGCGGTCTGTAGGCCTAATTCTCTGCGCAAAACCTTGATGAGAGATTCATACACCGATGTAACTGGCGCAGGTATTTACCTTCACTTGCACATAAAAAATATTAGGAATTCCCTCGTATTCCCTTCCCTGAGGAATAAAATGAATTATTCTGGCCTATCCATCTCCTAGGTATCACTACCCCCGAATGCCTAGGATGTTCTACACCTCTCTGAAGGTGGGTCCACGGGAGTTCATCGGGGAGGGGCCCACGCGCCAGGCTGCCCGTCACATGGCAGCCACTAAAGCCCTCAAGATCCTGCGGTACCTCCCTCTACCAAACCAGAGCGCAGCCAAGATCAAAGACGAGCCTGACGCTTCAAAGACGGAAGTTCAGGATGGTAAATAGCATTATTGTTTCTTTGTCCTACCTTGTTCCAGGTTTAATCATGTTCTCCCCACATTATGGCTGCAGTGTTGCCAAAGTGGCGTTAATTCATGATCCTTCATTAATTTTTCCTTGTTCCTATAACTTCAGGACTTCTAATTATGATGTGTGATTGCATTTTTCTTGGTACCTTCAAGCATTTGTTGATTTTCATTAAATGTTATTAAGAATATAATGGTTATGATAATTGTGTGACCATTGGCTTATAATTAAAAACCACATGTAGTTGTGTGTCCACAGCATTGATCCTCATCAGAGTGTAAATAACCTTATCAGTACAACCATGGCCGTAAAGGGCACTGTGAGTGATTACAGAATGTTAAGGGAAGGTCAGGCAGCCATTTTGCTGAAGGTCATTTTAGTGCCTGTTTTGTTGACCCATGTACACAAATCACTGACCAGTGTGTAAGTGAAAACTATCTGAGTATGGCATCAGACAATTATCAGATAAATAAATAAAAAGGTATATAGATAAATCAAGAAAGGAAATAATGAATTGCCTTTTATGGACATTTTCAGACGTTCAAAGCCCAGCTAGCAACCTGCAGATGGTCATAGGTTTCCCCCGGGTTCTGCCCAGTTTCTTCCCACCATAATGCTGGCTGCCATCGTATAAGTGAAATATTCTTGAGTATGCCCTAAATCACTAATCAAATAAATAAATTTATGGACATTTTCTTTTCTCTGCACAGAGAAAGATAACCTGAAATCTGAGATCAGCCAGGTCCATGAGATCGCCCTTAAGAGAAGCCTTGAGGTTGTCTTCCAGGTAAGACAATCCAGTTACGATCCATATTTCTTCCAAGGCTACTGCAATTCATCAAACTTGAAATTGTCACTGTCAAATCCATTTAGTTTTGACTCGGAAGTCAAATTCATAAGGGGCATAAATGGCACTGGAAGTTGTTGTTTTATATGCGGAAAGGTTAAGGTAATTTGGTTTAGGTTCTTACTTTTGTAAGTTGCTGAGACAAACAAAGGCATTGGTTCACTCGGAAGCTTCACTGCTTTTGCGGCTGTAATGGCAGCAAGCTACCCGAATACGCCATTCTTGTGGTCTAGGTATAGCTCATTCATGTTGGATCCAGAAATTTTTCTAGGGTCCTTATTTGATTTTTTGAAAATGAGTGAGGCAAAACGGATCAAAATAGTTCCGCATGCACGAGCAGAAGGTATGTCTGTCAGATCCACTCACACATTCTGAATGTAAACACACCAGCTTCGCGCTCACGAAACCACCAGTAGTCCACGCGTTAATCTAAAATTCGCGACTGTTTTCTTGACTGTCTTTTATAGATTACTCGGATGTATTTTGACGTGGCAATTTAATGATAAAAACATTTGAGTTTTAAAAATAAAAACATTCAAATTTTAGCACATCTCATTTTTTAGAAGAGTCCTTTGAACGGACATGAGACCCTGTATCCATCTTAGTGATTGGAAATCACTTTCCTCTCCCCATCATGGCTTACACATAAATCTCATTCATCAGGGAAAATATGTGCGTCTGGTGTAGAAAAGTTTGTCACAGGCGTACTTAAAGCTGCTGGTTTATCCTGAGTTTCCAGGTTTCTAGTACCCAATTATACTGACCACTGTTGTGAAAAAGAAATAAACTTAAGTCTTAAGGAGCGGATTCAGCAAAAATAATGACGAATAAAAATAAAAGTGGATAATGAAGTGATCATGTAAACAAAAATATTTGAAAATCTATCCAGTTAAATAATTTTCAATGGTTTCGCCTTGGTTGTCTTGGCAAAAGACTTGCTGGAGGGAATCTGGTGTCATAAAGTGCTACTGTAATTCTTCAACCTTTTCGCATGTTTGGAAGGTTTTTATTCAAGCATATTCTGAAAGCTTTATTCTGTGCTGACTGATAAAATTATATTTTTTGTGAAGCCCTGAAACTGGCCAATCCAACCAATGTAGTTTTCTCCCCCAAAATCGAATTAAAAATGTACATAAATTGCACTGAAAATACTGAGGAATTAGCGTACATGACATATTTTTTTTTCTTCTGATATTGGACATGTTTTTGTCTCGCCTGTCACAACATAGGTGACACGGGAATCGGGTCCGCCCCACATGAAAGTCTTTGTGACGCAATGCCGCGTAGGCGACTACACCACTGAGGCGCAAGGCAACAGCAAGAAACTCTCCAAGAAAAAAGCTGCCGAGAAAATGCTGGAGCAGTTGCGTCAGCTTCCTTCCCTCACATCAACCAGTCAAAAACCCAAACCAAAAATGATGGCAACCAAAAAGAAAAACAGGAACTTGATCAAGGTAGAGACCCTTAGTACCGTAAGTCCACCACTATTTTACTCTTGTTCTAGTTTCCATCAGTTGTTTTTTTGTTGTCTTGGACATTTGTGTTCCATACGGTAGTACAATTGCCAAGGCAGTCTGCTAATCTTCTTACAAAAGGTAGCAATTGACTTAACTAATATTTGGATATTTTGTCCAAAAAGTACACAGAGCTGTTTTTTGTACAGAAAGTAGTTGAGATCTTTTTGTACAGAAAGCAGTTGAGTTATTTTGTCAATGCACTAGGGCAAAAACATTATGCCCAAAGATATGGTGGATGTGTCACATCCTTCCTTTCATCAGTGGAATCCCAAGTAGCCCAAAACATTAATAACTTTATACACTGAAATATATGTAGATTATTTCAACATGTGGCAAACTGTGTGAAAAGTGCCTAGTACTGTAATTTCAGTTGATGTCACTTCATTCATATCTCTGTTCATATCTCACCTGACACTTGTTTTGTCTCTGTTCATATCTCACCTGACACTTGTTTTGTAGCAAAATTACCCTAAGTGATCAAAAATTTTGCCCTAAATGTGCATTTTTAGAGGATAATCAGTGAAAGTGATATTTTTCCTGTAGAAGATCATCCTACCTACCAAACATACTTCAAAACACCTCTTTAAAATCATGAGAACTCTCAGAATCAGGAAAATGAACAGCTTAGTCATGGACGAAAAATTTTAGGTCATTTAGGGCATGCTACCTGTACACGTACAAGCCTGCAAATAAGTGCCTGACAGTTTCAAAAACACACCTTTGGATGAAATGGTATGATCATGTCCATGTTATGCATACTGGTCAAAGGTCTCATGGGTCATTACCACTTTCACCAATGGGGTGGTTTCAAAAATGTCAGAAACTAATTGTAAGCATGCATGTAGGAATTGGGTAGAACCCTAGTCACCTTCTGAGTCCTTGGCCTGTCCTATTCAAGGTCAGTGGAGTCATGTTAGCCATACTTTGTTACAGGCTTGTAAACCATGTCTCTCAGGAAGCCTTCAATCAATTTTCATCAAACATGTCAAATGTATACCACACCTGCACTATATGAGAACAATATAGTTTTTCATTTATTCACTTTAATAAACCTTTTTTCCTTCAAGGTCATTGAGCAGGTGCTGTCATAATTTCTTTTCACAAGAACAATAAAATTAAGTGGAAAAGAAAAGATTTTGGATGTCTGGAAGCAAAACAGACAGAGGACTTTCTAAGAGAGCATTTCTGGGATTGTCAAAATTGTCACCGATTTACTGAAGTAGTTCTAGTTTGGGTGTGTACTGCCCTGGTTTGTTTCAGCATCCCTGATGCTGAAACTAAAAAAAAAAAACCTAAGCTTAATAGGATGGACGCCTTCAGATCCCCAGTTGGCAGCACAATACTCCACACTTCAAACAAAGATAATTAAGCAACAAATTCATACAAGTTCAAACAGGTTTTTACATTCGAGAAAGAATTTTGTAATCTTTCTAATAAACAGGACCTCAGTCATGAGCTGTCTTTTCCTTTAAGATTTTGTCTTCCTATGTCTTACTATTATTTTTTTTTTAAGAGGGGAAGGGGGAAAGCAGTGAAATACCCAGATGCTGCGCCCATTAATTTATTTGTTCATGTAGCCTAGCCCACCTAGATGGTCCCCAAATGACCCTCTTTCTCTCTCAACAGGCTGACTATTTCTAACAGCTGCCAATGAACAATCCCTCCCTTTTAAGCCTTTGTAACAGTTTCTTATTCCATGAGGCGGGTGTGTGAAAATCAATTCACATAATTTGCCAATGCTTAATTCTTTTAAGTTATCAGATGCCTACGTGATACCAATGAACTTTTGATCTGTTTCATCCGTTTCCAACATTGTGGTCCTGTTTCCAGAGGCATAGGCCTATTCATGTTTAGTATATTCTAAATTGAAACTTAATACAGCATCAGTAATTTTTCTGACTGAAACCGAGTGTTGATCTGTTGTGCCTAATTTTGATAAAAAAAAAAAAAATATATCTTTTTTTTTTTTGTTCTGGTATAGATTTGAGCCAGCTTTTCTCTTAGCTCAATTGTCGTGTCTTACTTTCACAATTTAATGTTCTAGAATGCTTGTTTCCAGAGGCAGTTGTTTATGAAAACCCAGTGTTGGAAGTCAGCTCAAACATCCCCATATGTACAATTCACTTAAGCATACCAATCTAGGATTTGACCACATGAAAGGGAGTTTTAAACAAAGACCATTGTATACTTTATGGTCCTGCAATTGCACTACACTAACCAGACCCCTTTTAAACTGATCAGGTTCTAGTTATGTTTGTGATATAGAATAATTGATTTAGTGACCTTTTACAACTTCCACATAATATTATGCATCAACACCTTGCCTTTGCGGTATTTCTGATTTTTCAAAATCTCTTGACCATATTCCCATCCCATCACAGCATCAAGTACTTCTCTGTCCCGAATGGTTGTAATCTGGTTGACCATACTTGTGCCACATAGACACTTTTGCATTGCAATAAAAAACATTCATTCTTTGTGACCTTGGCCTATTTTTCAAGGTCATTAAGTTAATGTTTGTGACCGTCTTATCTTGAAGGCTACAAGGAGTTTTCTTCAAGCTTGTACAATATGCACCTTCGTAAATCTTCAACCTCTTCAACGACTAAAGCACTTCTTTTCAGTGGAATTTATGCATACATTGATTATGAAAGAGACGCTAAAATTATTTTTGTGTGTGTCTGATTAAAGATGCGAACTACATAAAACTGTGCACATTATTTCTTTACACCACATATTTCTGTCAGAATGTTTCAAAATATTGGTTGCAGAGGTGGTTGAATAGGTTGAAGAATTAGGGTGTGTGTAGTTAGTTAGGTAGGAAAAGCTGTTGTCTTTCTGTGATTTTGATTATTTCAAGGTTGCAGGGCCTCCATTCTCTGGTAAACTCTCTCTGCTTAATGGCATAGGAGCATTTTGTGCATTATGAAGTATCGTTGATGGTTTTAGTCATAACGTGTCTCTTATTACCTCTACCCCCCTCAGGCTCAGAAGGCCGACCCAGGTTACGGGGTGGGGATCAACCCTATCAGTCGCCTCATTCAGATCATGCAGGCTCAGAAGAAGAAGGAGCCAGTCTACACCTTGATCACAGAGAGGGGCCTTCCCAGGCGGCGAGAATTTGTCATGCAGGTAGGACAAGATTTTCATGTCAGGTGGTAGGGATATCCTTAAAAACATGTTAGTTGGGCATTTATGTCACCCAAAAGAAACGCCTAAATAGGGCCCTACGCGAAAGTTTTTATTGGTATTTTGGTGAAGGTTTTTGTAGGTATTTTGCTAAAAGATTTTTCTTTATGTTTTTCTCTCCATGTTAATTTCTTTAAAATCCCTATCCTCTTCAAGAGCCAGAATAAAGAAAAAAAAGGGAATACCCTACCGACTGACCCTATTTTTATCTCATAGGGTCAGGTAACATCCAACAAATAGTTTTTTAGGGATGGCGTAACAGGTAGGATGCATGGTGTAGGTAGAAGCGAGAGAATTTGGGAATCCTGTCGCTCTCTAGCACAGTATAGCAGAATTTAAAGACCATCTCTGTGTGCATGCTGTATGTGAGAAAGTTTGCAAGGGTTTTTCTAGCTACTTTCTCGTAGTGGTAACCACAACGAGAAATAGCGAAAAATTCACTTTCAGATAAATTTTGTATTGAGTCTTCGTGAAATAAAGTGAGTTTTTGATACATTGAGAACAAAAAAATATTAATTTTTTCTGATTTGTTCAAATTGAGTTTCTGAAAAACTAAATTGGCTATAAAAAGTCCAGGTTTGTCTGTAACTTGTCAGAGGTTGGTGGATTGTCTTCGGCACTGTAGTTTCCTCTACCCATAAACCTAACCACCACATCATGAAAATCCTTTAGTATGGCATTAAACAGAAACAAAATATAAAGTAAATCAATTGGTAGGGTCAAATGCACTCCTGGGCGTATTCACCATTTGGAAGACAGGCAAAGATGTGAGAAAAATACCAGCAATATAATTTTGTGTTCAAATTAAAATTCATTGATTACTGGTTGACACAGGTGAGAGTTAGAACAAGAAAATTTGGAAAATTATGTCAGATCTCTGTTATAATATATAAACCTAACAGAGCCTGGCCATATTGAGTTGGGAGATTCGTCAGGTATCTGGCAAAAGGGCACTCCATCCATTAACCTGAGTGTCTTCGTATAAAGGAAACAATTATTGACTGTGGCGTTAAACACAACTCGAACATTGTTTCCTAAATAAACAAACGTGGACAGTAACATTACTGTAATGACATGTAGAGTATTGGAGGCCTCAGCAGTGTTGGTTGGTTACAGTGTTTGAAACATTGTTTCAGACGTAAATTTAACTTGATTTTTAAAGGATATCAGCTGTTTTCAGAAAAGAGATTTTCGACTGATTTTCAGGGAAATTGGGATTTTCAGAATACCTGAACTTTGTCCAAAAATGGCCAAAACCAATCATTTTACTAATGGGGGCGTGATAGTAGAAGAAATTTCAACTAATTTCGGATCGCAAAGATTCTCTTCCCTGTGGATTATATAGTGTATTGTTGACCTTCATGGTTAAGAATGGAATGTTAAGTATGCTGTCATGGTTTAACGTAATTCTTCTAATTTTCTGAACGTTATTAGTAGTGCTAAAGATAAAGATTTCCATTTCTCTACCAGTGTTTTTGGAAAAGTACAAAATTTGGATATGTTGTTCTTTAGACGGATTAACCAACAATAATCACACGTATAATGGCCAAAAAGAACAAATCAAGTGTCCCAATAATTAAAAGAATTATGGTATTCATGCATTGTTATGAAGGACCTTAGACACTGGGGTCTTTCTTTAAATAAAGGCGTTATAATTCGGTTCAAATTAGTAAGTTGTGCACTGCGTGCACATGTGTTCTTATTTCCAGGTGTGTGTTGAAGACAAGACTTGCACAGGTGTTGGTCCCAACAAGAAGCTAGCCAAGCGTAACGCTGCTGATGAGATGCTTCAACTGCTTGGATTCAGCCGGCCCTCTCCCCAGCCTTCCAAACCTGCCCTCAAGTCTGGCGTCTCTGATGTAGGTGTCTTGCGAAGCCTGTTAACTCACAGCTGTAGGGTGAACTCTCATGTGGCTTTGTAGTTAGGCTTTTGCAACATAGAGCCATAGAACAGTTTGTGAATAAACATGGATCCAATTTGACAAAACTTTGTATGGATGTTTGTTTTGGAACTTAATAATTTGGCATTGTGTATGGGGTACAGTGTCCATATGAAGTTTTTCTGACATTGGCCCCAGTTCATTTAAAGTTCTTTTTGCCACTGTCTGCAATAAAAATTCAGTTCTGTTTTTTTTATCAAGTGTTTATTTGCTTACAAAAATGTTAATTTACACTAGGAAGTTCTGAATTTACCTGTACAACTGTGCACATGAAGTAGGAGTTTTTAAACTTGTATGGCTTTTCTTTTCCTGGCATCGTCCCTTTTGAGTTCAGCTTTGACTCAGTGGGGTGACTCCAGGTTTATTCCATGCATAAACTTGCCTACGGTTGAATAAGTGAAAAAAAAGTTTCAGTGTAGTGATAAACACACATTGAATAAGTAAATAAATAAATAAACGTACATTATTCTATTCCTGTACAGTTTTGAACTCATTAGATGCATATTGTACACAGTGAAAATATTGTGTTTGAAGACATTTATTTATCTTCAGGGGTGCAAAAAGAAGCAAAAGGTTTACAGTAGCTGAGCTGTTGTTATTTATGATTGCAGTTTGCATCTGGAGACAAGAAAGTCACCTTTAGTGATCCAGAAGATGTGACTGGTAAGTCTTGTCCCCATTTATATACCAGTCAGTAATTGCAGGCTGTATTATGTGTTGTCTTCCTATCTGTCTGCCTATCCTTAAGCGACCAATGTTACCTAAATTCCTCAACCTTTCGCATATGAAAGATCAGCTCTCAGTGCAATTAATGCACATTTTTAATTTGATTCTGGAGACAAAACTTTACATTGGTTGGAGTGCTCATTTTCAGGGCTTCACGAAAAGTATACTTTTATCAGTGAACACAGAGTAATGACTTCAGAATATGCTGGAATAAACACCTTGCAAACATGGGAAAAGGTTGAAGAATCTCACATAGCGCACGTAGCGTTATGGGCACATAACTTCCATGGCAACCCGTAATGTAGGTATTAAATCACCACGATATTTACCTGCACATAGCACTACGTGTGCTTTGTAAAAACAGGATCCTGAACCACTCCATTGAGATGGAAAAAAAAATTTCCCCGTTATCTGTACCTTCAGAGCAGAAGCTTACTGAAAATCAGATTGGCAAATGTTATTTAGAAAGTGAATTAAAGTGTTATCATTACGCGAGCTGGTTTGAAACCCAGAGTGGTCTCAGCCAATTTTCAGCGCAAGAACCTGTGCTATATCCTGTATCTTCACATAAAGAGTTTGAAATAGGGCTATGGTTAGATCCACCACATCTGATGTCCCACCACCACTTCTTGTGACATTAAGTTTCATTCCATTCCCGGTGAAAGCAGTTGTGATGTTAAGACGTCACAGAAAGATTTATAAACATTTACAACCAGTTTGTGGGACATCTGGTTGACCTAAAGGCATCATTACTGATCATGATTGGTCAAATGAGCATTCTTGATTCGCAGCTCAGAATTCCAACTTCCAAGGCCTGCTTCTGATTTGTGAAAGAAAGTAGTATTAATCTAGCAATATTGGTTATTTCATGCATGCAGTTTTGATGATGTTTGGCCCCAGTCCACCCAAGAACTGTGGCCTACATAGCTAACTGTTGTGTTCATTTGTGGTCTGTGCATTTCTATAATATATATGTTATAGTCTGTGAGTGGTTGAAACATTACATACATGTATAATACGCGTCACTTTTTAACACAGTAGCAGATTTTTACTCTATCAATAGTGGTACAGTGAAGGAGAGAGGGATGTACACTGTCGATGACAGTCTGTGAATGACGCAGTATTGTGTGTCTGGTGCTTCTAATACAACGTATCTCATGGTCTCGTAAGACTTCCATGCTAAATGATTTATAGTTACCACATCAGAAATTATGGCCATGGTTGACAAGGTATGTTTCTACCCTTTGTCCAAACTAACAGTGGTTATTTCATTCCTCCAGCTACCAATGGGAAGGGCATTCGTCAGTTGATGCCTGGGCTGCTCTTCTTACCCGACAAGAATCGTCAGTCCCCTGTGGGCGGACAGAGCCTGGCATCGCAGGCAGGGGGAGACAACCTGCAAGTGACTAACTTCCTCAACATGAACACTGGATTCCGGGCCGAACAACAGCTGGTTGCCATAGCGAAAGCTAACGGTTTTACTGTGGAGTTTGATGACTTTTCTGGCAAGGTTAGTGTACATTGGCTGATGTGATTGGTGTGTTAGCTCACAGAAGTGAAGATTTTATATGGTATCTACTGTTATAGATGGATCAATCCAGAGTGCCAAACCTCCTGGCTTAAAATCGCTCTCAAACCAGCCAGAGATTGATCTAAGTCGGCAAGTTCTTAGCTCAGTGGCCAGTGGGCTGTGGTTTAAACCATGCCGTAAGTGAAATGAGCCTGCGGAGATTGTGAACCCTATTTCACACGTTTTCATGATTTGTTGGCTCTTTGCAAAACGTCTTTTTGCTCGTAATTTTTTCATAACGAGCCGTTATAATTTGTAGTATCATATAGCTACGTATTTTGTGAGAAAGGTTAAGGAAAATCAACTTCTGAAGTTTTAGGGGAGGGGAGGTGAAGGCTGTCCTACTGTGACAAGTACTGACAAATATTTCACGTATGGGAATACAGTCAGATCAGTGCGCATGAAAGCAGGGAGAAAGTGTGTGTGTGTGTATTGGATCAAACCACCATGCCTTAAAAGAACAGACCACTTTTGAACAAAGTACACATCATCTAAAAGGCCTGATTGCAAATATGATCTTTATTCTTTCTTTGCCATTGATTAAAATGGAAATATTGAGGTGGTGTTGTGCGCTTTGTGGACAGTTTTGAACAGACGGAAGTGCAGTGACGTCACAGATCCTTTTTAGTTGCTAAACATCCCCCGATTGTCTAAGTTCTGCTTGAAGGTAAATATGGTGCAATGCTTGTATCTGTAATTAATGCTGAAATATAACTGTTACAGCATGTTCAGCAGCAAGAAAAGAATCTGTGACGTGATTTTGTTTGACTTATTCATTATGGACCAAACAGTCCATCGTAGGACCTCAGTCTTTGTTTGCATTTTAAGGGATGCCAAAGTATGCCAAAAAATAATGAAGACCATATTTGGAATCTGCACAAAGTCCCTTTCAGACGATGCACACTTTGTTTAAATATCATTATATGGTCAATCCTAGTACTCTCCCCTTGTCAAGTGTATGTGTTGGTTGTCTCCCTTTGTCAGGAATGTCTGTGCCGCGTGACCATATCCACCACGCCCCCTCAGTCGGTTCACGGCACTGGCCCCACCAAGCCAGCCGCCAGAGACACTGCCTCCTTTGCCGCTCTCAAGCAACTGGTGGAGAGTGGGACTGTTGATTTGAAGACGTTTGCCACAATGGAAGACAAAGTTGCCAGTGGGGATGGGTGAGTCTTTTTAGAGCCATGGGAGCCCGGCTCAGCTCATACTAAAGACTTTAAAAATGGTGCTTGTTGCTGCCTCACTTGGCGCTCAGCACTGGGAGATCAGAGCAAGGAAACAGGACAGGTGTCAATACAATGTGAGTGGGTGAGGTGTCTGGTGTCTACGGCATTGATGCTCCAGTGGCGATAGCACTTCGGAGACATGGACTCGCCCTGACACAAGAAGACACAAGAAGTATTTTATGCATTTAAACAACTCCTCGTCGTCATATGACTGAAAAACGACAACGTAAAACCCAAGTATGCATATATATATATATAGAGCCTTGAGATGACAGCCATTGTCATCACAGTTCCTGTCTTCATCAGGGGTTAAAAATTTGATGTGATATTTCATTATTCTCACGTTTCTCTGTTATCACTTGAATTGTGGCCATGCATGCCTGCATGTGTTATGGTTCTTCATGCAATGTTAAAATGCCATGCATTGCAGGCGCTGGCTATCTGCGATAGATTCAGTTTCCCTGTCATTTTTGTATGTACGATTAACAATTAAGCGGCATGCTTATTTATTGAGTCGAGGAAAACCAGGGGCTGCTTTATTGTCCGTCATTCATAAACACCTTTTTAGTTTCAAGACTAGTTTCTGATCCTGAAGATTTTAGAAATTCCATTTGTGGTGTACTTTAATGCATCCATGGGGCTTCCGTGGCTCAGTTGGTTAGCACGCTAGTGCAGCATAATGACCCAGTAGCCTCTCGCTGATGCAGTCGCTGTGAGTTCACATCCAGCTCATGCTTGCTTGCTCTCTAAAATAAATAAATACATAAAATAAGCCCGCTGCATGGGACAGGTTCCTTTTGTTTCACTTTAATGTCATTTGGGAAAATGATCTGTCTGGGAAATGTGGACACTGTACCAATCTTAACCTGATGTATGCTCAGGGAATTGATAACACAGGCCCTTTAATGCAGCCTAATCAATTTCTCTTCCATCTTCTTTTTACAGAGCTTTTTAACAGACTATTGAAAGATAAAAAAAACAAGGTACATATATGTGTAGGTTAAAAAAAATGTTTTTTCGTTCAAATTTTTCTTCAGATAGTGCTTAAGATATCTGTTAGTGTTTCAAAGAAATCATGACAGTATTAATCTTGGAAAAAACAAATTCTTAATATAATTGCTTGTCGTTGGTTCAGTCCATGCCCCAGTCAAAGAAAAGTTTTCTACCAGCTCTCTTCTCATGCCAGAGTGGTAATACGTGGTCAACAGTACTGATAGAATTGCGGGTATTAAAGCTTGGCCATGGACAGGGAATTTCTGGATTTCTTTCGTGACTGTGAAGCAGTCAGTGACATTCATATGTCCATTTGAACAGTTATGCATTGTCTTCCACAAGTATGATGGCTGTAAATGATCTAAAATATGGTCCCCCAATATGCATTTATAGAAACAAATGAATGTCATTAAATATTATTCACGGTGCTGAGACTTGCATTCTTCCAGTAGATATCATCCTAGCTAAACAAATCCCAGAACAGCTTTGTAAGATTGGTAGGAGGGGCTGAATCAGGAAAAAATAGGAAAATCAGGAAAAGTCAGGGATGAAACATCAGGACATTTACATTGTTTGTACCTCACCTGTGGGAAAGTTTGTCAGCATCTTGGCAAAAAATCAGTGGTTTACCCCCAGACACCCAAGATTCCTCCACCCACAAAAGTGACCACCGTCTTCAAAGTGAAAAGGGCAATAAGCAAGAAGTAAATAAAGTCTGAATCCATTACCTGAGTTTCTCACTCTTTCTTTCTTCACAGGTCAAACAAATCTTCCAACGACCTTGGGATGACCTTGAAAGGTGGACTTGTTGGAGACTGCCTGCGAACAACTGCTACATTCTAACATGTTATAGACTGAAGGTTTTTCACTTTAATGGTATTGGCACAAACTTCACAGAAACTAACAGTCACCTATTGTTGTTCTACTTGCTGAGCTCTGAAGGTTTTTTCATACTTGCGTATATAGCTACACATGTATGTGTGCTACAGTTTTGTTTTAGGCTTATTTGATGATTGACTTGATCCAAAAACTATTTGAATAATCACTGGATAATTGATAAAAAAGCATTTATACCGTGACGTGTCGATTGGTGACTTTCTCATTGGGATTCATTTTTAGTGTACTGGTGAAAAATGAAACTTAATGGAAAAATGGTAACTTGAAAATCTTGACCTTTGAATATTAATTGTGCATTTATGCAGCTTGTAAAGTTTGAGTGAAATGTGGGCACAGTTTGTGAATTTTTGCTACTTTTGGAATACATTCAGATTTGTTCTATTCATCTAGCCACAACTTCACATTGTTTGGTTTTAAGTTAAGGGGCATACACTTTTGACACTCGGCAATATTAGATGTCACTCTTTACCTTCGCTGTCTGTACAGAGTTTGTGTGTTACTGATGTTAAGACAGCAGATTGCTCAAGTCACAAGATTGTGTCTTAAGAGTTATACCCCTTGGCAGTAACCTCCGCCACAGTTCTGGTAGTAACCTTGGAAACAGTGTAGGCCGCACAGTTTGCAAGGTGGTGTTTTTCTGTTTTATTATAAAAGGGTTATTATAATGGACAGAACTGCTTGTCACGTGTTGTATTTTGCTTTTATAAGGGTAATGTTTAATGTTTCCATGAAGTCTTGAAGCCATCCCTCCTTGTAATGAATCAAAGGTAATTTGGTGACTTTATGTTGCAGAAAACATTGACCATTACACATGTTATTACGGTGTTGAAAGCAATTGACAAACATTCATTCCGAAGTATCTCAAAAGTATCGATGAAGGAAACATTTTAGCACCTTAGCATTGGACGTAACCGCATACCAGAGCAGAGATGTGTTGGCCTAACATCTGCATTGGCCAACATTGTCATCTGTTTTGAAAACCACAATCGGCTTGAAAATAACACGGAAAAGTTTGTTTCTCTGGGGTTTGAAAAGGCAAACTAGTGCTACATTTTGCCAGTTCCTTGCTCCTCACCTGACACAACTCCTAATTTTATAGGTTCATTCAAAACTCTTATATGACCCACTTTCCAGAAAACTTGTCCCTCATAAGTTGATTTTCATTAATTTATGTATCCATTTTCAGGTTGGATGGGGAAGGGGGCACTACTGGATAAAAATCATGCACAGGGGGAGATAGAGTTGGGATAGCGGTGGGAATTTTGGTTATAAAGACCTAAGGGAGTAAAATATGGGTATGTACAAGTGTCAGGTGTCAGTTGTCTTTTGCAGTTGGCAAAGGATTGGAATCTGTAACTCTTTGAACAGCAGATTCCTGTATCTCATATGCCCAAAGTGGATATCAGATGTGCAACCTGATAGCATCACTCACTAGGCTGGATATCAGATCTGTATTCTGATAGGATCACTCACTAGAGTTGATATCAGATCTGCATCCTGATAGGATCAAACACCATTGCTGGCGGGGGAGGGGGATATCATTCAAGGATGACTTTCTCCCTGTCTGAAGGCTCCATGATGTTTGTAAAAGTTTCAGATTTCTTTTCCTCAGAATAGCTGTGACAACCCTTGAACATGTTCAGTCAGAGTATTATTTATTTATGTACAGGTACTGTTATATTTTCTGATTTTAACTGTTTTTTTTTTTTTCTTTTTTTAAGACAAGAGCCAGTTACATGTATGTGAAAACTTTATGTTAATGGTCTCAGCCATGACACAGGACATGGCGCTCATTGGTATCACTATGGACAGAAGAATGATAGGTGAATGACTTGATGCCTCTGCGCTGTACATGTAACGTTGTAAATGTGCGAGCTAATTTTGTGGCCCACTGAACAGATATGTTGGAAGTCATGGCACCACAACCAATACAAAACATTATTTTATGTGAGGATTTTTATGTTAAAAGTTAACTACAATAAAAACAAGTCAATCTGTAATTTTTGTAGCTTTTCGCGTCTTCTTGATGAACCTTATCGTTTTGACATAGTCTGTACTTAAGTTAATAAAAAATACAATGTTGTTGTTGTTTTGACAACTAGTTCAATGCTACATGTGGGGCCCCCAGTGGAGGTTGTTCACAACGTCTCAGTTTTTGAGATGTAATTGAGAAAAAAAAAAACAAAAAAAAATAATAAATACTGGTAAACAGTGCTGACTTGAAGGTGTTTTGTGTGTGATTCCATGTATACTTGATGCTGTATATTGTCGCGGTTTACCTCTGCTACCAACTTGCAGAGCTGTACCTTGTCTCTTTAAAGAGACATGGTCGCTTGGATTTGGATTATTGAACAAATTCTCGTAACGAAGTTTTGAAGTACGTTCGTAGCTTAATCAGTCACGTTGAAATTAAAAATGTTCATGGAGTATGTAGCATGTAAGAGACCGGAGAAATCCTGCAGTTGTTCACATTCAACACATAGAAGGCGGGCCAATTTGCCTCATTAATATTCACTCCGAAAGGACCCGAAGTATACATATGCACGCAATCGAGATCAGTCGATATAGGCTGCATGAACTCTATGGTGGGAATTTTAGAATTTTGATACGCACAGATACATGTAGAGTTTAACAGCACTGGTTGGCATCCTCTCTGGCCTTACGTGGGACGGTGTGCCAGCAACCCGCGGATGGTCGTTGTGTGCCATGATGCTTGCCGCCGTCGTATAAGTGAAATATTCTTGAGTACGGCGTAAGACACCAATCAAATGAATGAATAACAGCACTGAGAAAAGGTTACCATTAATCTCAAACCATTTGTGTGTTCCGTTCGACACCGTCACAACAACAACTTTGCACCCATCTATTGAGCAGTAGTTGTGCGACAACTGGTCACCAATTACAATTCTAGACTTACTTGTCAACCTGCTGACCTCTCTTACCCCTATTTTTCGGTTCATCCTGTTACGAAAGAACCATAAGTCGTTCATTCACGCATGACATCAGTCACGTTTGTTTACTTAAGAAGTTCACCGATTCCTGTGCGCGCGCTTCATTTCCACTGAATTTACAGTCCCTCACTTAAATATTCTGGCAGACTTTTGAGTTTTCAGGGGTTTTTTTTTGTTTGTTTTATTTTTTATTTATTTTTTTTTTGTTATGTTTAAACATTCACTTAACGTGCAATGCTGGTGGTGGGGTTAACAAAAAGCTTGTAACTTTTACTTCTTGAGAAAAATACCTTATGTCGTTTTGTAATAATGCAAAAATACCTATTTGGGCGACTATGTCCTTCTAATACTGCAGTGCATAAACTTTTCTGTTCTTTTCAGTGAGTGAATATAGTCCTGGAACCCGTTTCATAAAAATTACATGTTACGTAACTTTCTAGTAAGTGATGTCTTCAGGTCATACAGCGCTGAAAGTAACGCTGTTTTGAGGAAGTTACCTAAAACTGATTTACGTTTTGTGAACGTGGCCCCTAGCCCATGGTGGCTTCCTCTCCGGTTGTACATGGGATGGTCTGCCAGTAACCTGTCGATGGTCATTGGTTTCCTCACCACTCATCCACCCCTCACCCCGCCACCTCCTCCTGATTTCGCCGAGAACAACGTAAAAATATCAATGAATAAATACATAGTTCTTTTCAACTTTTTACACGCAGAAGTTAGCCCTGTATATTCACTGGGTTCAATAAGATTGCCCTGTACGATACTTGAGCGATTGCTCTCAAAGCGCAACTGCCATACTTGCAAAGTTTGATCAGCGACAACTTAGAGTGATGTAGGCTTACGCGATTTCAGCCCTTTCTCGTAGTCCGGTGTCATCTTCATCATAATTAAAACACTGGAAAAAAATGATCAGATTGATCAAGCACGAACTGGATGTGGAACCAAGAATGCCTGGGATCATTATGGAATGGGACGACAACAACGGAAACCAGCCAATGAACAATGCAGCTTTTGTTTATGGCCGATAACAAAAGGCAACAAATGCATTGCTGCAAGGTTTATTCCTGCTCCCACGATAAACCGCAGTCAGTTCAAAGTATGTGTGGTCTTGCGGAAGGGGCCATGCCAAGAAAGTGCTGCCGCCAGAGGAACATCATGCCGGATTCACCAGATATGACACCCCAACCAGTCACATTATAATGACAATCCTGTTTCCTTGCTCTAACCTCTCAATGCCGAGCGCCAAGCAAGGCATCAATCAGTACCATTTTTAAAGCTCTAGATTTCAACAAGAAACACGTCAATGCAGGGAATTTGGTATTTTATTATAGTGGTGTCCATCCATGAGCTGCCCAAAATAGGCACACAATACTAGTAGCTCTGCAGCTCCTTTACTCATTTAAAAGCATTCAACTCTGACGATCTATATCAGAGTTACAAATTCCACATTTACTACAACGCTGTCTTAGATGCACGAACACACCGTAATCCACATTAATTCTACTATCTATTACGCAGAATGGCAGCCTACGTCGGAACGTAAGATACAACAACAACAAGGCGATGCTTTACAACACCATCCAAAACAAAGTCTTAAGTCTTATTTACGTAATAAAACATCCAAATAACAGATTATGTATACTGTTTGTAGACTTTGGGACTTCGCTTGGGCAGTATTCGGTTCAAAATGAGTAACAAAACACGAAGAGCTGCTCCTTCTGCAACGTGCTTGGTCTACTGAATCTAACAGGTCATATGTCACTGAACACTAGTTATCTCCCTTTGTACAGAAAGGCCACAAAGTCACAACAGGGATACTTGCCCAAAAGCCTTTGGTAGGATTTGAGCCGGGACTGATCCCACATCTCCCGACCCCGGGAAGGACAGTCTAACCGCTATGCCACCAAGGCAGTCAAAACATAAATTGCAGAATCATGATCCAGATGTCAGGAATATCTAAAAAATATGTTTGTTCGATAAATTTACACAGCTTTTAGAATTGACCTAGTTTTGCTCGATATTTATTGGTTTGGCAGAACCTAATCGCCTTATGGAATTCGAAACCTTTTTCTATCGATAGTAGGCCTTCAAATACTTGTAACGGCATACAAAATTTCAGCCCGATGGGTTCAGCGGTTTTATACCGGACGATTTGAAATGGTTTTTTGATTTAAAATTCCAAAATGGCCGTCAAATCACCCTACCAGTCAAATATCTTTCTTTCTTCATCTTTGATACTTTTGGCCACATTGGAGCTCAAAGCGTACCATATACAAACATAGGCTTCCAACTTTCAGCTGATTGGCAGCCTAATACTCGTACCTATCCTAGCGGTTTCGAGATCACGTGACCAGGAGTCCCCGTCAGGACTGCTAAGTATTTCACTGTTTATTTGCATCAGTGCATGCATTCTGGGAATAACCGGATGTGAAGGCGCCAGTGTTGTTTGTGTTATGGTTTGTTTTTTTTCGGGCGCTCCGTAAATTTGGCTGTGTGCCAAGTTTTGCGTTGGCGCTCACTAAAAATAGTAAATCGAGACCTGGGTCCACTTGCACGAAGCCCTCTTAGGGTTAACAGCAAGTACTTACCATGGCAACCGGCACTGTATGTATGATAGCAGCGTGCTCGTAATGTCAAGAGGGCTTCGTGCAACTGGCCCTAGTACTGTACGTATGGTAGAGCTCCACGTGTTCATTACGATGAAAGGGCTTCGTGCAAGTTGATCCTGGGCCCACTTGAACGAAGCCCTCTTAACGTTAAGAGCTCATAGCTGTCATGGGCCCACTTGCAGTATGTCCTCTTCAAGCTACGAGCACGAAACAACGGCGGCAGCCAACAATGTAGGTATTATATCGCTATGGTACCGTGAGCCAACAACATCTTTTGGGGTTGACAACATTTATTTGAATCAGAGATAGCGACAGCCAATGCCAACACAGTTTGACAGTCAAAAACAGTTGTGAAAAGTGAAACAATGGCAAGAGGCATGTGACCAGGGAATTTTACTGGTCTGTTATTGTTTCATGAGATCGATAGTCTACAACAGGCAAATGCAAAAAAGACAGTTGAGTAACCATGGTAACCATCCTACATGTACCATATCAATTGTGACACCTATATGTTACCTACAATACATATTCACCCAATATACACATGATATCAGCAGTCCGTACAGATTTTAGAGCAATTAAATGGGATTTGCTCGATTCACATCATAAACACAAAGTGATACATCCACGGTATAGTATCGTATGACTGGCGAACAGTAATAATGCATGTAATCGACAATCTGCAACGGTACGTTCCGGATTGGATATGCCCATATAGGTTTGTACTCCCAGTAAAACTACTGACCAACAATGCCTGTGGCTTTTATGTAGGTTCCTTAATCCTCATGACTACCAGGACTTGATATGGAGTAACACTGATCATGATTTGATGTGTCATTACCCACAAGTTAACACCAACAAGAACTATCTAATTAAAACGTAAACAAGTACAAATAAAACATGTGTATGAGTAATTACATGGACAATGAAATCAACATATATTACTACTAAAAGTACTCAATCACAAATGTAGCATATTTTAACATATGTAACAAAATTTTAACAAGGTTGCCATACTTGTTACTGTACACAGAGATGTACCAGGACTAATTAAGTTCT
>JABBOT010000013.1:6687682-6804601 GCA_016165875.1 Acanthopleura granulata
CTAATTCCTCAACCCTTTGACATATGAAAGAGCAACTTTTCGTGCAATTCGTGCACATTTTTAATTTGATTTTGGAGGCAAAACTACATTGGCTGGCTTGACCAGTTTCAGGGCTTCACAAAAAGTATGGTTTCATCAGTCAACACAGAATAATGCCTTCCGAATGTGTTCTAACAAACACCTAGCAAAAACGCGAAAAGGTTGAAGAATTACAGTATGTCTTCAGCCATGTTAACTGACCCAGGAAGAACCTAGACGTCACAGTGGAGGACAACATCATACTGTAAATGAACATATCTTGTATCACTTCAGCTTGTGAATCTACATTTTTCACATAGTTCTGACATCTGAACCATTCACTGCCAACCCTTTCGATGCTCAGGTAGTTTTACTGTCAGTTTTTTTACAGCTCAAACTTTCACTGCTCAACCTTTTCCTACGGTTGATTCTTTTACAGCTCAATCATTAACTGCTGAAAATTTTGCTGAGCCTTTCACCAACTGTTCACTATAAACCTTTTAATGCATCCCAATGCTGACGTTTATTGTTCAACGTTTTGCTGCCCAATCTTGTATTGCTAATCCTTCTACTTCTCATTTTTCATGGCTCAACCATTTGCTGAGTGTTTTACCGCTCAACCTTTAGATACAAGTGAATCTTTTCACAGGTTAACCTTGTAGTGCTCAACCTTTTGCTACTGGACCATACCATTTCACAGCTCAATGTTATGCTGCTACATGTAAATCATACCTGAGAACACCTGCAAAGGCTGCGAGGATCCAGGAAGGAAAATATGTAGATGCTGAGGAATCGCGGTAACGAACGCGTCAGGTCATAGTGCATTGTGGGACACTTCTCTTGCAGCAGGTCTCGCGTGAACTCCAGCTGTTTGACCTTTGACTTGTCAATCAAGTCACCAAGGACAATTTTTCTCTGCTCACTGGTCCATTTGTCAAACTGAAATGATGCATATATTACCAGCAAATAAATATGGAAAACTCTTTCTGAGTGTGAGCATGTGAGCGTGTGTGCAGGGAAAAGGGAAGGACAAAAGACATTTTCAGCAATGTAGTCTTCTAAAGTAAAAAACGAACAGTTCAATACTACAGTAAATTAACGAAAAATTTCACCAGTGAGAGAGCATCCTTACAGGGAAAAAAGTTCACATAGTATTAGTTCTGGTTGTGAAACTTTTTTATTTTTTCCACCAAGATACATTTCTAGGATACAATGAATCGCCCTACCATCCAACCATACCTCACCACAGAATATGGCAAAATGTGCAACTTCAATAGTCACTGGCAAAATTTCTACACTATTTATATGTATATTTGGACTATTTCATTAACATAAAATCTATTTCACTCTCCAGTGGAACACCATCAGAATAGTAAATGTCAGGCTAAACTGATATCTGATTGGATGCTTACCCATTTCCCAACCAAAGCTCTTCTTTCTTCAAATAACTGAAAGAATTAATAAGAACTACTTGGAAAAGTAAATTTATAGCACACTCCATGTGGCTTGCTTGCCACACCAAGTGCATCATCAGTGCATTAAACATCTACCAGGTATGCACTTAAAACATGAAAACACACAGGCAATAAATGCTACCTGTAAGATGCCTGAAAAATTGTTTGCTAAGAGGCAATATGAGCCTCAATGACTCTGAAACATCATACATGTACACTGTACATAAGAGTATTATTGTTATTACAGACATTTACAAATCTCATCATACATGTATGAATGAATTTCAACCTCTGCTATCTGTTCCAGACCTCAGTTTCTTTCATGGCTATTGGATCCCATATCTAATCCACATCATGCATGCAAAGAGAAATAGGTTTTCATGTATGTCTGAGACTTGGGATTGCAATTGAAGAAACCATGGAGGTAAAACAGAAGGAGGCAAAACTCAACGGATCAGCCCCGGGAGATGACCAGACTCATGCGCTGTGCTTCTGTATTCTGAACCTAACCTCCCAGGGCAGGCCAGCATTTGATGTACAATGTATGATACCACGCGTCATAGCAAGTGCATGAGCGTGCCTTGGTGTGATCTGCTAATATCAGGAACTCAGCATACACACTTAGTTTCAGTAAAAAATGTGAACTTTCAAGTCTGCGCACAACATACATTTAGTAAGGTCACATTTGTGATTGGATACGACTTTTTGTCTGAAGTTAAAAGTCTAATAACCAGCAACAATTATTCAGCTTTCGGAGATATTTTCTTGTTTTTCTTTACCATACTCTGGCCAACATAGTTCAATAAAATTATGTTTTTCACTTGACCTTAGTTAGCAGCATTTACCAGGCACTGACGGAACGGATACAGGAGCTCAGTTTTTTTCAAACCATGATTGAAAATTGAGAAAATTGCCCCAAAATATCCAAAATTGGTCATGTTTGAGTTCTATAAAATTCCATTTCCGGTCAACTTACGATGCTCTGTTTACACATATATGATCGGGTAAATACTTAACTGAATGTGCACATGCTGTAATTATGGGTACAGTAAACGGTTTCTTCGCAAATTTGAATTTTGTCAACACTACATCCGTATTTCTCAAAAGCATGCATGCTATTCCTAAACAAGGGCCCTCTAGTTGAGTGAGCGACGCACCACAGAGGGCTGGGCACCTTTTAGAACTCATGTCAAAGTTACAACTCTCGAGAGTAAATGCACGATCAGCTAACCACAGGCGAGACATCACTAATCCCTTGTTAAAACAAAGCACGAGATCTGCTTTGTAGGAGTCGCACACTGAACACTTTGAATGTGTTTTTGTGTTTCCTTCTATTTTACCTCCATGAAGAAACCAATGCATGAGCCCTACACAACATTACTTACAACTTTACACACAGTCATATCACCATGTCTGTCATTTGGATAGAAAAATAAACACCATGCTCCAAGGGTATCTCCCAAACCATCATAAATTTAGTGCTGGAGTATTTATTTATTTAACTAGTGATTTATGCCGTACTCAAGAATATTTCACTTACGACGGTGACCAGGGTTATGGTGGGAGGAAAGTCCGTGGAATTTTCTTCCATCTCTCTGAAGCGCCACTTTTTCGAGCCTTTGTTTTTAAAAAGCAAATCTACAAATTAACTTTTATTCCCCATTACTTCTCTAACTCACAGCACTGCAGGGAGAATCAAATTACCGTACCTGTCCAGGAAGGGGCATGTGAACTGGTAAGTGAAAAAGCACCACAATTTAATGTATACAAGCTGTTTCAAGACCTGTTTGGTATTGGGAAACCTTGCGCTTTGCCCTGTTTTGTCCCACTGTAATCCTCAGATTCCTCCAATGGTAACACTGGCTTCCATCATGTAATTCAAATATTCTTTATAGTACAGTGCAAAAACACCAATGTAATTAATCAATAAATCAGTCAATCCTTATTCACGACATGAAAAGCATTCCTCTTATCTTTCTTCTGCAAATAAATTTTAAGAAAAGGAATTCTGAACATGCGAAAAACAAACAAAAAAAACAATTCAAAACATGAAAACTGAATGTTGATATGCATGGACTGATGCTTCTGGAAAATGACAGGAAAATAATGTAATTTGCAACATGGTAGAAGTGGGAGACATGGTTGCTTCAAAACATGGGCTTGAAAAAATTAACAATCAATGCAATAACTAATTGACTTTCCTGCTCCACCAAATTTACATACTCCTGGGGCATGATGCTGTTGTTGGGAGGTAGGCAGCTTTCTCGAAAGACATCGCAACATGCCTGTGTGTCAATACAGAACAATAAAACACAGATTCGTACTGTATTGTGGTGCTATTAAAACGTATTGCCTCTTAGCGATTAAAAAAAAACTTAAAAAAGGTACTTTAACATCCCAACTTTTCTCTGGCCTTCAACAGAAAGAAATTTTGCAGAGGGGAGGGAAACAGAAAAGCTGGACCTCGCCGGAGACTTGAATGCATTATTAACTCGCTGACATCACTACAAGTAATTAATACAGATCTCACTGCTGAAACAATTCCATAAAAATAATTGAGGAAATTTCCTCAAGAGAAAACATCATGACAGCAACACGTAGAATGACGTTATGATTCAGGTTCCACTTCCAGCTGTCAAAAACATGAACCAACGGGCACCTGTCAAAAATACAAACCTTGTTGTTCGTGTCTTCGTTACTAAGCGGTGTCCACGAGCTTTTCAAGCGATTTTTTGCAATCATTGACATTTTCAAATCGAGGAATAATCGTTAAAACGCCGGTCAGTGTAAAACAGTTGTTAAAAGCTTCAGCTGCTGACAGTTTGTCGAATTTTTCGGGCGTTGCTGAGGCGTGTTTAGGGCATCAATTGCCGCTTTCCTCCATTTTGAAACACACGGCAAAGGCTTCTGGGTACTTAAGCAACTGCGTAGAGTTAAAGAATTACATTGCATAGATTGTAGGCAGATATTACGTTAATAACAAAAACAAATCAGATCTAATTATATTGTATCGAAATTTGTTGTCTTTAAACATCTCGCCTTTTCTCGAAGACTTGAGAAGGAAATTCCCGTTCCCAATCGCAGACAAACATGGCGGTGTGTTAGTCTGCATTTTCTTTACTGTTTGCCAAATGTAAAACTCGAAAATTTCTCGTCATATTCCATAGTTCCATACCTTCTACTATTCTTTGATACCCTTAGGTATCGTTTTTCTGGTTCTGTATCAATAGGTAGGTATTCACGCAGAAGATGAATGTTTTTCCCGATTTTATTCCTTGAACAGCAGACTTGTCAAATGGATCCCAGCAACATCTCTCGAGTATACAACAACAACGACATGTGGTCCTTTCCTAAAAAGTGTTCAAATCTGGACATAATGGTCCACCAACATTTGCTGACATGTAGTCACATAAATGGAGTCAGTTATTTTAAAATTCAGACATTCATCGTAACACTATCAAAATTTTGAAATAACACACTGACTCACTCAGCCTTCCAGATTGATTAGCTGATATCCTTGGCGTTATGCCAGTTACGAAATAGGGTAGCTCTGTTTGAAGCAACGCAGTTGTGTGAGTTATGCAGAGAAACAGCCACTAACATATCATAAGGACATAACATACTGTATGATTTATCATGTGGAACGGTTACTGTTGTTCACGGGCAATAAAACTGGATGTTTCATTTTGCAATTTGGCATTAGTGGAGACTACAGTGAAGTTGTTATCTCTTGGTGGAGAGACGGCAATTCATATCCTTTTCACAACGAACATCAGAAAAATGGGTCCGCGACTAGCAATGGGATAGCCCTAGTCTTTACCACTGCCTAAAATTCTGACATCCATTGTAACACTGAGTCCTTCACCCAGACTCAATGAAAGTGCAGTAGTTTTCTGAACTTTAAAATAGTAAATCAAGTTAGGCCAAGTCAGGGGGGCCTCCGTGGCTCAGGCGGTTAGCCCGCTAATGCAGCGCAATGACCAAAGCCTTCCACCAATGCGGTCGCTGTGAGTTCAAGTCCAGCTCATGCTGACTTCCTCTCCCACCATACTTGGGAAGGTCTCTCAGCAACCTATGGATGGTCATGGGTTTCCCCCAGGCTCTGCCCTGTTTCCTCCCACCATAATGCTGGCCGCCGTCGTATGAGTGAAATATTTTTGAGTATGGCGTAAAACACCAATCAAATAAATAAATAGACCAAGCCAGTTTCATAGCAAGCGCACAAGTTCACAAAAATAATTAGTTTTGAATTGGAAATTATGACCTGTGTCAGCCTCCCAAATGAAAATGCATTCAGATAGAGATCTATATCTTTGAGTCAAGGATTATCTTCCTTGAATCCAACCATCAAGTGACTTAGACAACAGCATTGCTCGATTAAGAGTTATCCCCGTTCCCACCTAGACATTAAGATGGAGTGATTGAGAGCTGTGAAATTCTCATTACTTTCATTGGCTTAAAATGCCTCACCACTGAGCATTTTTTTTCCACATCACCGTTGTCAGTTATCACAAAGGGGAAATTCTCTTCCATTCGCGCAACTTTGTGGGCCTCTCTTTTCCATGCTCGATTAAGTTGAAATCAAATGAATACTAGTGAACAGTCTGTGAAATATGAAGCAGTAGAATATAGTATGTACCTTCTTTGCCTTCCAAAGAAAATTCATTTCGTGTCAGTTTGAAGTGCGACAACATCTGTTCAATGCATGCATATATTTGAAAGTATGAGAGATAACCATAAATCTACTGTTTTCAGGTTGTAACTTTGGGCTTGACTTTCTGAAAACATAAGGGGATCAGTCAGTTTGTACCGTACAGTAAATTTAAGGCTAAAGCCTCAGTTGGGCATTTAATGTAATTTCTGTATAACAAAGTTGACAAAAGTTATGTAATTCATATAGCCCATAATATTTACACCTTTGCCACTCGGGCAAGAGCTTTGGCACTGAAACATTGCATGATGGTCACCGTCAGCAGAATGATTTTGATCAATGGCAAGCCTGCAAATAGGTGCCTGACATTTTTGAAAACACACCATTGTTGGCAGTGAAATGACCAAAGTGAACTGTATAACATGAAAAACAAGGTTATACCACTTTGTCCAATGGGGTGTTTTCAAAAATGTCGGACACCTGTTTGCACGCATGTAATATGTCCACCACCTCTGAGAAATGTGTAACCTTTATTGGAAAATTCACGCATACGTGCCAAGCTTACAAGTAGGTGCTCGACATTTTTGAAAACACACCTTTGCATGAAATGGTGTGACAATGTTGTCCATGTTAAACATACCGCACTTTGACCAATCAATAATTTTGCAAGTAGGACAACGGGATGTCACTCAAAATGGTTACAGATGTTCGTCTTTGTGCGATGTCATGACGTCATAATTGACGGAAATGGGAATGGAATGGAAACTAGCATCACAAGAAAGGATGGCAGGAGGTTGCATGTTGTGGATCTATCCATAGCCTGTGGTTGGGATGTGTGACATGTTTTTGGTGTCATCCTGTTACAGTTGACGGTTGACTGATGATGTCACAGGTATCCAAGAATAGTGCAGGGGCAAGCTCAGAGACGACAGAGGCAGGACTTAGCCTCCACTACTCTCACTCAGGTGAATATCCCAGCCCAGTATTGGCCCTTAAATCGCCCGTGTTACAGTTGATGTGAAAAACATTTTTTTTTTTTTTTTTTTTTTAATTTTAAAACCACATGCTGATGTAGGCAGAAGAATGGTATTTTTCTGACTGTTAGGATAATTGGCAGGAAAATTTGCTGTGTTTAAGGTATTTTTCATGGTTTCCTGTCATGCGTGTGTTTTTTGAAATTCTTCAATGTACTAAAATTGTCTTGACAAGCTTCTTTGTTTCTAAGGGACATGAAGTATGTCAGCCATTCTTTTCCATGAAGACACTAATTCATATACCTAGACTAGTATCTGCCGTTTGCATTGAATATCTGAGAACATCAATAACATACATGGGCAAATTGATGACTTCCTGCCCGAAGCGACTGAAAAAGAACAGCTTCCCAGGAAGTGCATTGGATCTGGCACTGTGTTTTTAAATTTTTTTTTTTTTTTTTTTCCAAAGTTGTCACCCCTCCTGGGAAGAGTGGCATGGAGAAGAGTGAGGTCGTGGGAACGTCCACAGGGATGACTTCAGGCACAACCAGCCCAATGTCCCCTGTGCCAGGGGTGTTAAACCTGCATCCTAACCTCCTGTCCTCTCTTCAGCAAGCAGCAATGACTGCTCCCGGATTGCCAGCCAATCAGCTCAAGGTGGCTGGCAGTGTCGGAACCAATCAAAATGGAGCAGTGTCTAAGACCTTGGGGAACTCTAAGCTGGAAGCTGGAGGATCCGCAGATGGAGGAGGAGGATCCTTGGCTGGAGTATCGACGGCTGGGGGATCCAAGGCTGGTGGATCCACGGCCGATGGGGCTGGAGCAGCTAAAGCTAAGAATTCTTCGTCAGAGATGTCCTCCCTGCAGCAGCAGTTTGAACACCTGAAGATGATAAACAACACCTTGGCAAACACAAAAGAGAAAACGCCGATGTGTCTCATTAATGAGCTGGCTCGCTTCAATAAGGTACAGACATGTATTTCTCTTATTAAAGAAAAAACGTCTTTGTCTGAAAAGTAAGTAGATATGACAAGGATAGGGGTAATGTGAATTGCTTTCTTAAATTGTAATGATATTGCAGTGTATTGAAACTGATGTTGTATGTTTCGTCAGAGGATACGAAATCAAAATTTTCTGTCCATTCCACTTGGCATGATATGATGCATGCCATGCACGAATGCATGATGTCCACATCAAGTCATCAATTGCTGACGTATAAAATTGACATTTAAGGCAGATGAGTCGGTCAGAATTAAGCAAAATTTGTCACTTGAAAATGGCTGAACTTGAGGTAAAATACATGCACCTGTACAGTATATGGCTCAGTGCCACTTTTGGCATTATTGTGGCAATATCTGGATTGTAATACTACAGCCCATTTTATTGATGGAAATGCCCATGCCTGTAGTCACTTCCACTAAAAACTAAACAAACTGGCTGCCCTGCAAAGGTACGTAGCAAATTGTTGTATTTTCAGCTGTTGAAACCCGTATTATCGCGTGGAGCGATGGTTACAAATCTGTATGTGATATTTACCAAGGTAAAGTGCACTCTCATTGCAGCAGCAACTTAATCCCTTTCTGTGGCAAAACTGTTGTGGCTCCACAAGTGAAGAGCATTGAAACTCAATGCAGAAGCCATGTTCAAGTGGTTTCTTAACACTTTTCCTATCCCATAATCCCTTGCGCACAGTTATCCATAAAATGGGCTGTTGACTCTACTTGGACTTGGTGTCGTTGATAACTTCACTCTGGCTGTAGACTGCAAGGATGGGCAGCAAGGTCATGTGTTCCAGATTTTCAGTATTTGGGTAAAGTTTTACAGTGAGGTTCTTCACTTGTCTAGCGAGAAGCAGCAGTTTTCCTTAATTTTCTCCACTTGTAAATCTTGACCCACACTAGCAAACAAATGTGTGAATGAGATGTCTCATCAACAGGTTTCGTATGATCCTTAAAAATCCTGGGAAGTCATGGAAATTTTCCAGGCCTAGAAAAGTCATTAAATTTACAGTTTGGTCATGAAGTATTGTTCTAGGTCATTGGAAAATGACAGAATGCTTCTGCGAACTTTTCAGTGAATTGCCTGACTCATAGTATGGTGTTTTTGTGTTAAAAACTCAACTTTAGGGTAAAAACTTTGAAAATCAAACATCGGACTTATGACACACGATAACTATTACCGCATATTATACAGTGTCCATTTCCAGTCACCTGTCTGCTCCTCACTCACAGACATCACTTATGCTCTAACAATAAACTGAGTTGTTTTATATGCAATGGTTATGGTGTCTTGGCTTCCACTTGTTACCCCTGGTGGCAAGCAATTATGGTTTAATCATGTAAAATCAAAACTGGTTAAAATGAGGTAAATTTGTCTGAAGGTGAAAATATAGATAGTGCTGTGAATACCCACGTACTCTGGTAGATGTATGCCAGCCTTGTCAGGCGAGTGTTGTGTAGGCAAGTAGTTGTATCATTTATAATGCACCAGAAGGGCATTTGGCAATCTTCAGATCAAGTGAATCATCAGATCAAGTGAATCATGAGATCAAGTGAATCACCAGATCAAGTGAATCATCAGATCAAGTGAATCACCAGATCAAGTGAATCATCAGATCAAGTGAATCACCAGATCAAGTGAATCACCAGATCAAGTGAATCATCAGATCAAGTGAATCACCAGATCAAGTGAATCATCAGATCAAGTGAATCACCAGATCAAGTGAATCTTCAGATCAAGTGAATCATCAGATCAAGTGAATCATCGTAAGAATTTTCATTTAGACCAGAATATACTAGTGCAGTTTGTTAGAGTTTAAAACAGCAGTTCAAGAAATTGATTGAAGTAAGTTTTTATTTTATACATTTTAGCATGGTAATTTGTTTATCAGGTAGAGATAGCTTTTTTGAAGTCAATACAACAGAACTTTTTTTGAAATGGTTGGATAGCTGCATGTGTAATTCAGAGCTGGGAATGTTTAAATAAAATAGTGCATTTTTATGGAAAATCACTTGACTTTACAATGAAGTAAAAGTAGATGTTGTTGCAGTTACACATATGTAATATGGACAAGTTAATAAAAAAAATCATTTAAAACTTAGGACAAAAACTATTTAGCTGAAGAAAAAAAATTAAATTTTCAGTTTCACTATAAAAAATGGACTTTTATGAATCACTGTTAAAGGGATTTAGTTATACATTTAGACCTATGTAATTGTAGGAAACATATTTGGTACGGTAACCATATTAATCATCATAAAGGGTCATGGAAAAGTCATGGATTTATACCTTAAAAGGCCCTGGAAAGTCGTGGAATTTGTAGACCTAAAAACTGTACGAACCCTGATCAAGCTTTTGTAAATGATGTCTACAGGCTGTAGTGAAAATGGACAACATTATTTAAGAGAACAGAAACAAAAAACTTATTTTGTGAGGGTGGGGTCTGACATGTCATTTGAGTGAAATGTGCTAGAATATGATGTAAAACCCAAGTCAAATGTAGAATGATGTAAACAGGATAATGTTGACAAGTTTTGAGTTTCCCCTGTTGCCCTTGATTGACAGGTTCAGCATCAGTACACCTTGATTGATGAACAAGGGCCAGCTCACAAGAAGACCTTCTACGTCAAACTAAAACTGGGAGAGGAAGAGTATTCGGCCCAGGGCCCCAGCATCAAAAAGGCTCAACATGCGGCCGCGTCTTCCGCTCTAGCGGCTACGGCACTCGAGCACCCCCCGCCCAAGCCTCCTAGATCTGCCATGGCCGGTGTGGCTGGCGGTAAGCACTAATAGCTATTGCACCGTACAATCTCACTGTCTGCCTGGTGTCCTCCCACCATAATGCTGGCAGCCATTGTATTAGTCAAATATTGTTAAGTACAACATAAGAACAGTAATCCAATGAAATGCAATCTTGCTGGGGCAGGTTAGTCAATAATTTGCCAAACTTCTAGAGTATGGCATTGAGTGACAGTCAAATAAAATGAATACCGACATGTTACTGAAGCCCGATCAAGTATGTACATCGGGGGCTTTGATGACACTCGCATGGCTGTTTTTGTTTTGGCATACTGTAATGGCTGTTTGAGACAAGAGTTTATTATGTTTTTCAATCATTGCGCAGGGGATTTTTGATTGACACCGTTCAGTATGATATGCACTGTATTTTGATCGACATCGTTCAGTTTGATGTGTACTGTATTTTGATCGACACCGTTCAGTATGATGTGTACTGTATATTGATTGACATCTTTCAGTATGATGTGTACTGTATTTTGATCGACACTGTTCAGTATGATGTGTACTATATTTTGATCGACACTGTTCAGTGTGTGAACTGTATTTTTATCAACACCGTTCAGTGTGATGTGTACTGTATTTTGATCGACATCGTTCAATATGATGTGTACTGTATTTTGATTGACACTGTTCAGTATGATGTGTACTATATTTTGATCAACATCGTTCAGTGTGTGTACTGTATTTTGATCAACACCATTCAGTATGATGTGCACTGCATTTGGCCTAAAGTTTTACATTTTCTTGGTTAGGATTGATTCATGCACCTTATAATGCCACTTTAGAGCTTTTTGTGAAGTTTGATGAATTTCTCGTCAGAAGATATTCAGCGTTAGCATCAAAAGTGTCAATTATATGCCTTTATGTGGTTCTGAAAGTGCATGTTTATTTACCAAACTTTTGTGAAATACGAAAGCTCATGAAAAATTCTTTGGAAATTCTAGTTTTATTTCATAACCGTTGTTTATTTACAGTGAACAACATCACTCCAACAGTGGAGCTGAATGCCTTAGCCATGAAGCGGGGGGAGGCGGCCGTCTACAAACCCATAGAACCCCGTCACCCCCCGTACTACCCACCCCCCAACTTTGACTTCAGGGGCATGTATAACCAGAGGTGAGTTGTACGCCTGTTGTGTTACAGCTAAAGTGCAAAGACTAAGATAACATGTAGTTGTTAGTCAGTGTCCCATTGAGATGTACTAGTGTGTTCTTGGGCATGCACAACTAGAGGTGACTTTTCCTGTGCAGTGTTTTGAAGTGCAAAGACTAGATATGCTGTCTGTCACTGATTGGATTATCCTGGATTCATAGGTCAGCCTGCGAATGGCAGGGAGTGGAACCGGCGGTCAAGGGCACCATGGTCTTGTTCATTTTGACTCTCATACAGGTGCTGTCCCAACTGCCGACTTCGCAAGTGACCTCTTCTCGGATGGGCTATATCGCTTTGCATCAGTCATGCTGAGTTTGAAAGTCTGATGAATAGTTTGTGTTTACAGTATTTGCATGTGTAATTGGCACGTGCATGTGAGTGGCGCACCCGTAACTGATGAGATAAATTCAAGAAAAAAACTATTGCACGCATTTACAGAGTAATATGAAGGATTCATTTAGCTCGCTTTATGTCCAACTGTTTGCCACGGGACACCTACTGTGACTGGCAACAGAGGTGTAAAAGCCACACTGCACTGTCAACGGCCTGCCACAGTGGGTCAAGTAGGAAATAATGCCATCTCCAGTGGGTTCATCTATGAATTTTTTCCTTTCACAAATTATCTGATTGCCTGGCCATTATCTGTGATTGCACCTTGAGTTGTCTCTTCATATTGTTTTACCAAATTATGGCCTTAAGGCTTTTGTGGTTGTAAAATCAGGCCTTCCTGAACTTACAGTACGTGTTGTTGTTGTTTCACTGGCAGCATGAATCACTGAGCCTCCATACTACTCAGCGGTCTGTATCCTAATTCTCTGCGCAAAACCTTGATGAGAGATTCATACACCGATGTAACTGGCGCAGGTATTTACCTTCACTTGCACATAAAAAATATTAGGAATTCCCTCGTATTAACTTCCCTGAGGAATAAAATGAATTATTCTGGCCTATCCATCTCCTAGGTATCACTACCCCCGAATGCCTAGGATGTTCTACACCTCTCTGAAGGTGGGTCCACGGGAGTTCATCGGGGAGGGGCCCACGCGCCAGGCTGCCCGTCACATGGCAGCCACTAAAGCCCTCAAGATCCTGCGGTACCTCCCTCTACCAAACCAGAGCGCAGCCAAGATCAAAGACGAGCCTGACGCTTCAAAGACGGAAGTTCAGGATGGTAAATAGCATTGTTGTTTCTTTGTCCTACCTTGTTCCTGGTTTAATCATGTTCTCCCCACCTTATGGCTGCAGTGTTGCCAAAGTGGCGCTAATTCATGATCCTTCATTAATTTTTCCTTGTTCCTGTAACTTCAGGACTTCTCATGATGTATGATTGCATTTTTCTTGGTAGCTTCAAACAGTTGTTGATTTTCATTAAATGTTATGAAGAATATAATGGTTATGATAATTGTCTGGCCATTGGCTTATAATTAAAAACCACATGTAGTTGTGTGTCCACAGCATTGATCCTCATCAGAGTGTAAATAACCTTATCAGTACAACCATGGCCGTAAAGGGCACTGTAAGTGATTACAGAATCTTAAGGGAAGGTCAGGCAGCCATTTTGCTGAATGTCATTTTAGTGCCTGTTTTGTTGACCCATCTACACAAATCACTGACCAGTGTGTAAGTGAAAACTATCTGAGTATGGCATCAGACAATAATCAGATAAATGAATAAAAAGGTATACGGATAAATCAAAAAAGGAAGTAATGAATTGCCTTTTATGGACATTTTCAGACGTTCGAAGCCCTGCCAGCAACCTGCAGATGGTCGTAGGTTTCCCCCAGGTTCTGCCCAGTTTCTTCCCACTGTAATGCTGGCTGCCATCGTATAAGTGAAATATTCTTGAGTATGCCCTAAATCACCAATGAAATAAATAAATTTATGGACATTTTCTTTTCTCTGCACAGAGAAAGATAACCTGAAATCTGAGATCAGCCAGGTCCATGAGATCGCCCTTAAGAGAAGCCTTGAGGTTGTCTTCCAGGTAAGACAATCCAGTTACGATCCATATTTCTTCCAAGGCTACTGCAATTCATCAAACTTGAAATTCACTGTCAAATCCATTTAGTTTTGACTCGGAAGTCAAATTCATAAGGGGCATAAATGGCACCGGAAATTGTAGTTTTATATGCGGAAAGGTTAAGGTAATTTGGTTTAGGTTCTTACTTTTGTAAGTTGCTGAGACAAACATTTTGGTTCACTCGGAAGCTTCACTGCTTTTGCCGCTGTAATGGCAGCAAGCTGCTGAATACGCCATTCTTGTGGTCTAGGTATAGCTCATTCATGTTGGATCCAGAAATTTTTCTAGGGTCCTTATTTGATTTTTTGAAAATCAGTGAGGCAAAACGGATCAAAATAGTTCCGCATGCACGAGCAGAAGGTATGTCTGTCAGATCCACTCACACATTCTGAATGCAAACACACCAGCTTCGTGCTCACGAAACCACCAGTAGTCCACCCGTTAATCTAAAATTCGCGACTGTTTTCTTGACTGTCTTTTATAGATTACTCGGATGTATTTTGACGTGGCAATTTTTTTTTAAAAAAATGTTTTAAAAATAAAAACATTCAAATTTTAGCACATCTCATTTTTTAGAAGAGTCCTTTGAACGGACATGAGACCCTGTATCCATCTTAATGATTGGAAATCACTTTCCTCTCCCCATCATGGCTTACACATAAATCTCATTCATTAGGGAAAATATGTGCGTCTGGTGTAGAAAAGTTTGTCACAGGCGTACTTAAAGCTGCTGGGTTATCCTGAGTTTTCAGGTTTCTAGTACCCAATTATACTGACCACTGTTGTGAAAAAGAAATAAACTTAAGTCTTAAGCAGCGGATTCAGCAAAAATAATGACGAATAAAAATAAAAGAGGATAATGAAGTGATCATGTAAACAAAAATATTTGAAAATCGGTCCAGTTAAATATTTTTCAATGTCTTCGTCTTGGTTGTCTTGGCAAAATGCTCGCTGGAGGGAATCTGGTGTCATGAAGTGCTACTGTAATTCTTCAACCTTTTCGCATGTTTCTGAAAGCTTTATTCTGTGCTGACTGATAAAATTATATTTTTTGTGAAGCCCTGAAATTGGCCAATCCAACCAATGTAGTTTTCTCCCCAAAATCAAATTAAAAATGTACATAAGTTGCACTGAAAGTTGTTCTTTCCTATGTGAAAATACTGAGGAATTAGGGTACATGACATATTTTTTTTTCTTCTGATATTGGACATGTTTTTGTCTCGCCTGTCACAACATAGGTGACACGGGAATCGGGTCCGCCCCACATGAAAGTCTTTGTGACGCAATGCCGCGTAGGCGACTACACCACTGAGGCGCAAGGCAACAGCAAGAAACTCTCCAAGAAAAAAGCTGCCGAGAAAATGCTGGAGCAGTTGCGTCAGCTTCCTTCCCTCACATCAACCAGTCAAAAACCCAAACCAAAAATGATGGCAACCAAAAAGAAAAACAGGAACTTGATCAAGGTAGAGACCCTTAGTACCGTAAGTCCACCACTATTTTACTCTTGTTCTAGTTTCCATCAGTTGTTTTTTTGTTGTCTCGGACATTTGTGTTCCATACGGTAGTACAATTGCCAAGGCAGTCTGCTAATCTTCTTACAAAAGGTAGCAATTGACTTAACTAATATTTGGATGTTTTGTCCAAAAAGTACACAGAGCTCTTTTTTGTACAGAAAGTAGTTGAGCTCTTTTTGTGCAGAAAGCAGTTGAACTATTTTGTCAATGCACTAGGGCAAAAACATTATGCCCAAAGACATGGTGGATGTGTCACATCCTTCCTTTCATCAGTGTAATCCCAAGTAGCATAAAACATTAATAACTTTATACGCTGAAATATATGTAGATTATTTCAGCATGTGGCAAACTGTGTGAAAAGTGCCTAGTACTGTAATTTCAGTTGATGTCACTTCATTCATATCTCTGTTCATATCTCACCTGACACTTGTTTTGTCTCTGTTCATATCTCACCTGACACTTGTTTTGTAGCAAAATTACCCTAAGTGATCAAAAATTTTGCCCTAAATGTGCATTTTTAGAGGATAATCAGTGTTGTAAAATATTATTTTTTGTGCTGAAAGTGATATTTTTCCTGTAGAAGATCATCCTACCTACCAAACATACTTCAAAACACCGCTTTAAAATCATGAGAACTCTCAGAATCAGGAAAATGAACAGCTTAGTCATGGACGAAAAATTTTAGGTCATTTAGGGCATGCTACCTGTACACCTACAAGTCTGCAAATAAGTGCCTGACAGTTTCAAAAACACACCTTTGGATGAAATGGTATGATCATGTCCATGTTATGCATACTGGTCAAAGGTCTCATGGGTCATTACCACTTTCACCAATGGGGTGGTTTCAAAAATGTCAGAAACTAATTGCAGGCTTGCATGTAGGAATTGGGTAGAACCCTAGTCACCTTCTGAGTCCTTGGCCTGTCCTATTCAAGGTCAATGGAGTCATGTTAGCTATACTTTGTTACAGGCTTGTAAACCATGTCTCTCAGAAGCCCTCAATCAATTTTCATCAAACATGTCAAATGTATACCACACCTGCACCATATGAGAACAATATAGTTTTTCATTTATTCACTTTAATAAACCTTTTTTCCTTCAAGGTCATTGAGCAGGTGCTGTCATAATTTCTTTTCGCAAGAACAAAAAAGTTAAGTGGAAAAGAAAAGATTTTGGAGGTCTGGAAGCGAAGCAGACAGAGGACTTTTTAAGAGAGCATTTCTGAGGTGGTCAAAATTGTCACCGATTTACTGAAGTAGTTCTAGTTTGGGTGTGTACTGCCCTGGTTTGTTTCAGCATCCCTGATGCTGAAACTAAAAAAAAAAAAACTAAGCTTAAAAGCATGGACGCCTTCAGATCCCCAGTTGGCAGCACAATACTCCACACTTCAAACGAAGATAATTAAGCAACAAATTCATACAAGTTCAAACAGGTTTTTACATGCGAGAGAGAATTTATAATCTTTCTAATAAACAGTACCTCGGTCATGAGCTGTCTTTTCCTTTAAGATTTTGTCTTCCTATGTCTGACTATTATTTTTTTTTTTAAGAGGGGAAGGGGGAAAGCAGTGAAATACCCAGATGCTGCACCCATTATTTTATTTGTTCATGTAGCCTAGCCCACCTAGATGGTCCCCAAATGACCCTCTTTCTCTCTCAACAGGCTGACTATTTCTAACAGCTGCCAATGAACAATCCCTCCCTTTTAAGCCTTTGTAACAGTTTCTTATTCCATGAGGCGGGTGTGTGAAAATCAATTCACATAATTTGCCAATGCTTAATTCTTTTAAGTTATCAGATGCCTACATGATACCAATGAACTTTTGATCTGTTTCATCCGTTTCCAACATTGTGGTCCTGTTTGGAACTTTCCAGAGGCATAGGCCTATTCATGTTTAGTATATTCTAAATTGAAACTTAATACAGCATCAGTAACTTTTCTGACTGAAACTGAGTGTTGATCTGTTGTGCCTAATTTTGATAAAAAAAAAAAATATATCTTTTTTTTTTTTTGTTCTGGTATAGATTTGACCCAGCTATTCAGTTAACTCAATTACTTTCACAATTTAATGTTCTAGAATACTTGTTTCCAGAGGCAATTGTTTATGAAAACCCAGTGTTGGAAGTCAGCTCAAACATCCCCATATGTACAATTCACTTAAGCATACCAATCTAGGATTTGACCACATGAAAGGGAGTTTTAAACAAAGACCATTGTATACTTTATGGTCCTGCAATTGCACTACACTAACCAGACCCCTTTTAAACTGATCAGGTTCTAGTTATGTTTGTGATATAGAATAATTGATTTAGTGACCTTTTACAACTTCCACATAATATTATGCATCAACACCTTGCCTTTGCGGTATTTCTGATTTTTCAAAATCTCTTGACCATATTCCCATCACAGCATCAAGTACTTCTCTGTCCCGGATGGTTGTAATCTGGTTGACCATACTTAAGCCACATAGACACTTTTGCATTGCAATAAAAAACATTCATTCTTTGTGACCTTGGCCTATTTTTCAAGGTCATGACCGTCTTATCTTGAAGGCTACAAGGAGTTTTCTTCAAGCTTGTACAATATGCACCTTCGTAAATCTTCAACCTCTTCAACCACTAAAGCACTTCTTTTCAGTGGAATTTATGCATACAATGATTATGAAAGAGACGCTAAAATTATTTTTGTGTGTGTCTGATTAAAGATGCGAACTACATAAAACTCTGCACATTATTTCTTTACACCACATATTTCTGTCAGAATGTTTCAAAATATTGGTTGCAGAGGTGGTTGAATAGGTTGAAGAATTAGGGTGTGTGTAGTTAGTTAGGTAGGAAAAGCTGTTGTCTTTCTGTGATTTTGATTATTTCAAGGTTGCAGGGCCTCCATTCTCTGGTAAACTCTCTCTGCTTAATGGCATAGGAGCATTTTGTGCATTATGAAGTATCGTTGATGGTTTTAGTCATAACTTGTCTCTTATTACCTCTACCCCCCTCAGGCTCAGAAGGCCGACCCAGGTTACGGGGTGGGGATCAACCCTATCAGTCGCCTCATTCAGATCATGCAGGCTCAGAAGAAGAAGGAGCCAGTCTACACCTTGATCACAGAGAGGGGCCTTCCCAGGCGGCGAGAATTTGTCATGCAGGTAGGACAAGATTTTCATGTCAGGTGTTAGGGATATCCTTAAAAACATGTTAGTTGGGCGTTTATGTCACCCAAAAGAAGCGCCTAAATAGGGCCCTACGCGAAAGTTTTTGTTGGTGTTTTGAGGAAGGTTTTTATACGTATTTTGCTAAAAGATTTTTCTTTATATTTTTCTCTCCATGTTATTTTCTTTAAAATCCTTATTCTCTTCAAGAACCAGAATAAAAAAAAGAAGGAATACCCTACCAACCGACCCTATTTTTATCTCGCAGGGTCAGGTAACGTCCAACAAATAGTTTTTTAGGGATGGCCTAACAGGTAGGATGCATGGTGTAGGTAGAAGCGAGAGAATTTGGGAATCCTGTCGCTCTCTAGCACAGTATAGCAGAATTTAAAGACCATCTCTGTGTGCATGCTGTATGTGAGAAAGTTTGCAAGGGTTTTTCTAGCTACTTTCTCGTAGTGGTAACCACAACGAAAAATAGCGAAAAATTCACTTTCAGATAAATTTTGTATTGAGTCTTCGTGAAATAAAGTGAGTTTTTGATACATTGAGAACGAAAAAATGTTAATTTTTTCTGATTTGTTCAAATTGAGTTTCTGAAAAACTAAATTGGCTATAAAAAGTCCAGGTTTGTCTGTAACTTGTCAGAGGTTGGTGGATTGTCTTCGGCACTGTAGTTTCCTCTACCCATAAAACTAACCACCACATCATGAAAATCCTTTAGTGTGACATTAAACAGAAACAAAATATAAAGTAAATCAATTGGTAGGGTCAAATGCACTCCTGGGCGTATTCACCATTTGGAAGACATTTGTGAGAAAAATATCAGCAATATAATTTTGTGTTCAAATTAAAATTCATTGATTACTGGTTGACACAGTTGAGAGTTAGAACAAGAAAATTTGGAAAATTATGTCAGATCTCTGTTATAATATATAGACCTAACAGAGCCTGGCCATATTGAGTTGAGAGATTTGTCAGGTATCTGGCAAAAGGCTGTGTTTTATTCTTTTCAAAAAGGGCACTCTGGTTTTCTCCATCAATTAACCTGAGTGTCTTCGTATAAAGGAAACAATTATTGACTGTGGCGTTAAACACAACTCGAATATTGTTTCCTAAATAAACAAACGTGGACAGTAACATTACTGTAATGACATGTAGGGTATTGGAGGCCTCAGCAGTGTTTGTTGGTTACAGTGTTTGAAACATTGTTTCAGACATAAATTTAACTTGATTTTAAAGGATATCAGCTGTTTTCAGAAATTAGATTTTCGACTGATTTTCAGGGAAATTGGGATTTTCAGAATACCTGAACTTTGTCCAAAAATGGCCAAAACCAATCATTTTACTAATGGGGGCGTGATAGTAGAAGAAATTTCAACTAATTTCGGATCGCAAAGATTCTCTTCCCTGTGGATTATATAGTGTATTGTTGACCTTCATGGTTAAGAATGGAATGTTAAGTATGCTGTCATGGTTTAACGTAATTCTTCTAATTTTCTGAACGTTATTAGTAGTGCTAAAGATAAAGATTTCCATTTCTCTACCAGTGTTTTTGGAAAAGTACAAAATTTGGATATGTTGTTCTTTAGACGGATTAACCAACAATAATCACACGTATAATGGCCAAAAAGAACAAATCAAGTGTCCCAATAATTAAAAGAATTATGGTATTCATGCATTGTTATGAAGGACCTTAGACACTGGGGTCTTTCTTTAAATAAAGGCGTTATAATTCGGTTCAAATTAGTAAGTTGTGCACTGCGTGCACATGTGTTCTTATTTCCAGGTGTGTGTTGAAGACAAGACTTGCACAGGTGTTGGTCCCAACAAGAAGCTAGCCAAGCGTAACGCTGCTGATGAGATGCTTCAACTGCTTGGATTCAGCCGGCCCTCTCCCCAGCCTTCCAAACCTGCCCTCAAGTCTGGCGTCTCTGATGTAGGTGTCTTGCGAAGCCTGTTAACTCACAGCTGTAGGGTGAACTCTCATGTGGCTTTGTAGTTAGGCTTTTGCAACATAGAGCCATAGAACAGTTTGTGAATAAACATGGATCCAATTTGACAAAACTTTGTATGGATGTTTGTTTTGGAACTTAATAATTTGGCATTGTGTATGGGGTACAGTGTCCATATGAAGTTTTTCTGACATTGGCCCCAGTTCATTTAAAGTTCTTTTTGCCACTGTCTGCAATAAAAATTCAGTTCTGTTTTTTTTATCAAGTGTTTATTTGCTTACAAAAATGTTAATTTACACTAGGAAGTTCTGAATTTACCTGTACAACTGTGCACATGAAGTAGGAGTTTTTAAACTTGTATGGCTTTTCTTTTCCTGGCATCGTCCCTTTTGAGTTCAGCTTTGACTCAGTGGGGTGACTCCAGGTTTATTCCATGCATAAACTTGCCTACGGTTGAATAAGTGAAAAAAAAGTTTCAGTGTAGTGATAAACACACATTGAATAAGTAAATAAATAAATAAACGTACATTATTCTATTCCTGTACAGTTTTGAACTCATTAGATGCATATTGTACACAGTGAAAATATTGTGTTTGAAGACATTTATTTATCTTCAGGGGTGCAAAAAGAAGCAAAAGGTTTACAGTAGCTGAGCTGTTGTTATTTATGATTGCAGTTTGCATCTGGAGACAAGAAAGTCACCTTTAGTGATCCAGAAGATGTGACTGGTAAGTCTTGTCCCCATTTATATACCAGTCAGTAATTGCAGGCTGTATTATGTGTTGTCTTCCTATCTGTCTGCCTATCCTTAAGCGACCAATGTTACCTAAATTCCTCAACCTTTCGCATATGAAAGATCAGCTCTCAGTGCAATTAATGCACATTTTTAATTTGATTCTGGAGACAAAACTTTACATTGGTTGGAGTGCTCATTTTCAGGGCTTCACGAAAAGTATACTTTTATCAGTGAACACAGAGTAATGACTTCAGAATATGCTGGAATAAACACCTTGCAAACATGGGAAAAGGTTGAAGAATCTCACATAGCGCACGTAGCGTTATGGGCACATAACTTCCATGGCAACCCGTAATGTAGGTATTAAATCACCACGATATTTACCTGCACATAGCGCTAGGTGTGCTTTGTAAAAACAGGATCCTGAACCACTCCATTGAGATGGAAAAAAAAATTTCCCCGTTATCTGTACCTTCAGAGCAGAAGCTTACTGAAAATCAGATTGGCAAATGTTATTTAGAAAGTGAATTAAAGTGTTATCATTACGCGAGCTGGTTTGAAACCCAGAGTGGTCTCAGCCAATTTTCAGCGCAAGAACCTGTGCTATATCCTGTATCTTCACATAAAGAGTTTGAAATAGGGCTATGGTTAGATCCACCACATCTGATGTCCCACCACCACTTCTTGTGACATTAAGTTTCATTCCATTCCCGGTGAAAGCAGTTGTGATGTTAAGACGTCACAGAAAGATTTATAAACATTTACAACCAGTTTGTGGGACATCTGGTTGACCTAAAGGCATCATTACTGATCATGATTGGTCAAATGAGCATTCTTGATTCGCAGCTCAGAATTCCAACTTCCAAGGCCTGCTTCTGATTTGTGAAAGAAAGTAGTATTAATCTAGCAATATTGGTTATTTCATGCATGCAGTTTTGATGATGTTTGGCCCCAGTCCACCCAAGAACTGTGGCCTACATAGCTAACTGTTGTGTTCATTTGTGGTCTGTGCATTTCTATAATATATATGTTATAGTCTGTGAGTGGTTGAAACATTACATACATGTATAATACGCGTCACTTTTTAACACAGTAGCAGATTTTTACTCTATCAATAGTGGTACAGTGAAGGAGAGAGGGATGTACACTGTCGATGACAGTCTGTGAATGACGCAGTATTGTGTGTCTGGTGCTTCTAATACAACGTATCTCATGGTCTCGTAAGACTTCCATGCTAAATGATTTATAGTTACCACATCAGAAATTATGGCCATGGTTGACAAGGTATGTTTCTACCCTTTGTCCAAACTAACAGTGGTTATTTCATTCCTCCAGCTACCAATGGGAAGGGCATTCGTCAGTTGATGCCTGGGCTGCTCTTCTTACCCGACAAGAATCGTCAGTCCCCTGTGGGCGGACAGAGCCTGGCATCGCAGGCAGGGGGAGACAACCTGCAAGTGACTAACTTCCTCAACATGAACACTGGATTCCGGGCCGAACAACAGCTGGTTGCCATAGCGAAAGCTAACGGTTTTACTGTGGAGTTTGATGACTTTTCTGGCAAGGTTAGTGTACATTGGCTGATGTGATTGGTGTGTTAGCTCACAGAAGTGAAGATTTTATATGGTATCTACTGTTATAGATGGATCAATCCAGAGTGCCAAACCTCCTGGCTTAAAATCGTTCTCAAACCAGCCAGAGATTGATCTAAGTCGGCAAGTTCTTAGCTCAATGGCCAGTGTGCTGTGGTTTAAACCATGCTGTAAGTGAAATGAGCCTGCGGAGATTGTGAACCCTATTTCACACATTTTCATGATTTGTTGGCTCTTTGCAAAACGTCTTTTTGCTTGTAATTTTTTCATAATGAGCCGTTATAATTTATAGTATCATATAGCTACGTATTTTGTGAGAAAGGTTAAGGAAAATCAACTTCTGAAGCTTTAGGGGAGGGGAGGTGAAAGCTGTCCTACTGTGACAAGTACTGACAAATATTTCACGTATGGGAATACGGTCAGATCAGTGTGCATGAAAGCAGGGAGAAAGTGTGTGTGTGTGTATTGGATCAAACCACCATGCCTTAAAAGAACAGACCACTTTTAAACAAAGTACACATCATCTAAAAGGCCTGATTGCAAATATGATCTTTATTCTTTTTTTGCCATTGATTAAAATGGAAATATTGAGGTGATGTTGTGCACTTTGTGGACAGTTTTGAACAGACGGAAGTGCAGTGACGTCACAGATCCTTTTTAGTTGCTAAACATCCCCCCATTGTCTAAGTTCTGCTTGAAGGTAAATATGGTGCAATGCTTGAATCTGTAATTAATGCTGAAATATAACTGTTACAGCATGTTCAGCAGCAAGAAAAGAATCTGTGACGTGATTTTGTTTGACTTATTCATTATGGACCAAACTGTCCATCGTTGGACCTCAGTCTTTGTTTGCATTTTAAGGGATGCCAAAGTATGCCAAAAAATAATGAAGACCATATTTGGAATCAGCACAAAGTCCCTTTCAGACGATGCGCACTTTGTTTAAATATTATTATATGGTCAATCCTAGTACTCTCCCCTTGTCAAGTGTATGTGTTGGTTGTCTCCCTTTGTCAGGAATGTCTGTGCCGTGTGACCATATCCACCACGCCCCCTCAGTCGGTTCACGGCACTGGCCCCACCAAGCCAGCCGCCAGAGACACTGCCTCCTTTGCCGCTCTCAAGCAACTGGTGGAGAGTGGGACTGTTGATTTGAAGACGTTTGCCACAATGGAAGACAAAGTTGCCAGTGGGGATGGGTGAGTCTTTTTAGAGCCATGGGAGCCCGGCTCAGCTCATACTAAAGACTTTAAAAATGGTGCTTGTTGCTGCCTCACTTGGCGCTCAGCACTGGGAGATCAGAGCAAGGAAGCAGGACAGGTGTCAATACAATGTGAGTGGGTGAGGTGTCTGGTGTCTACGGCATTGATGCTCCAGTGGCGATAGCACTTCGGAGACATGGACTCGCCCTGACACAAGAAGACACAGTATTTTTTGCATTTAAACAACTCCTCGTCGTCATATGACTGAAAAATGACAACGTAAAACCCAAGTATGCATATATATATATATATATATATATACAGAGCCTTGAGATGACAGCCATTGTCATCACAGTTCCTGTCTTCATCAGGGGTTAAAAATTTGATGTGATATTACATTATTCTCACGTTTCTCTGTTATCACTTGAATTGTGGCCATGCATGCCTGCATGTGTGATGGTTCTTCATGCAATGTTAAAATGCCATGCATTGCAGACGCTGGCTATCTGCGACAGATTCAGTTTCCCTGTCATTTTTGTATATACGATTAACAATTAAGCGGCATGCTTATTTATTGAGTCGAGGAAAACCAGGGGCTGCTTTATTGTCCGTCATTCATAAACACCTTTTTAGTTTCAAGACTAGTTTCTGATCCTGAAGATTTTAGAAATTCCATTTGTGGTGTACTTTAATGCATCCATGGGGCTTCCGTGGCTCAGTTGGTTAGCACGCTAGTGCAGCATAATGACCCAGTAGCCTCTCGCTGATGCAGTCGCTGTGAGTTCAAATCCAGCCCATGCTTGCTTGCTCTCTAAAATAAATAAATACATAAAATAAGCCGGCTGCATGGGACAGGTTCCTTTTGTTTCACTTTAATGTCATTTGGGAAAATGATCTGTCTGGGAAATGTGGACACTGTACCAATCTTAACCTGATGTATGCTCAGGGAATTGATAACACAGGCCCTTTTAATGCAGCCTAATCAATTTCTCTTCCATCTTCTTTTTACAGAGCTTTTTAACAGACTATTGAAAGATAAAAAAAAACAAGGTACATATATGTGTAGGTTAAAAAAAATGTTTTTTCGTTCAAATTTTTCTTGAGATAATGCTTAAGATATCTGTTAGTGTTTCAAAGAAATCATGACAGTCTTAATCTTGGAAAAAACAAATTCTTAATATAATTGCTTGTCGTTGGTTCAGTCCATGCCCCAGTCAAAGAAAAGTTTTCTACCAGCTCTCTTCTGATGCCAGAGTGGTAATACGTGGTCAACAGTACTGATAGAATTGCGGGTATTAAAGCTTGGCCATGGACAGGGATTTTCTGGATTTCTTTCGTGACTGTGAAGCAGTCAGTGACATTCATATGTCCATTTGAACAGTTATGCATTGTCTTCCACAAGTATGATGGCTGTAAATGATCTAAAATATGGTCCCCCAGTATGCAATATATAGAAACAAATGAATATCATTAAATATTATTCACGGTGCTGAGACTTGCATTCTTCCAGTAGATATCATCCTAGCTAAACAAATCCCAGAACAGCTTTGTAAGATTGGTAGGAGGGGCTGAATCAGGAAAAAATAGGAAAATCAGGAAAAGTCAGGGATGAAGCATCAGGACATTTACATTGTTTGTACCTCACCTGTGGGAAAGTTTGTCAGCATCTTGGCAAAAAATCAGTGGTTTACCCCCAGACACCCAAGATTCCTCCACCCACAAAAGTGACCACCGTCTTAAAAGTGAAAAGGGCAATAAGCAAGAAGTAAATAAAATCTGAATCCATTACCTGAGTTTCTCACTCTTTCTTTCTTCACAGGTCAAACAAATCTTCCAACGACCTTGGGATGACCTTGAAAGGTGGACTTGTTGGAGACTCCCTGCGAACAACTGCCACATTCTAACATGTTATAGACTGAAGGTTTTTCACTTTAATGGTATTGGCACAAACTTCACAGAAACTAACAGTCACCTATTGTTGTTCTACTTGCTGAGCTCTGAAGGTTTTTTCATACTTGCGTATATAGCTACACATGTATGTGTGCTACAGTTTTGTTTTAGGCTTATTTGATGATTGACTTGATCCAAAAACTATTTGAATAATCACTGGAAAATTGATAAAAAAGCGTTTATACTGTGACGTGTCGATTGGTGACTTTCTCATTGGGATTCATTTTTAGTGTACTGGTGAAAAATGAAACTTAATGGAAAAATGGTAACTTGAAAATATTGGCCTTTGAATATTAATTGTGCATTTATGCAGCTTGTAAAGTTTGAGTGAAATGTGGGCACAGTTTGTGAATTTTTGCTGCTTTTGGAATACATTCAGATTTGTTCTATTCATCTAGCCACAACTTCCCATCGTGTGGTTTTAAGTTAAGGGGCATACACTTTTGACACTCGGCAATATTAGATGTCACTCTTTACCTTCGCTGTCTGTACAGAGTTTGTGTGTTACTGATGTTAAGACAGCAGATTGCTCAAGTCACAAGATTGTGTCTTAAGAGTTATGCCCCTTGGCAATAACCTCCGCCACAGTTCTGGTAGTAACCTTGGAAACAGTGTAGGCCGCACAGTTTGCAAGGTGGTGTTTATCTGTTTTATTATAAAAGGGTTATTATAATGGACAGAACTGCTTGTCACGTGTTGTATTTTGCTTTTATAAGGGTAATGTTTAATGTTTCCTTGAAGTCTTGAAGCCATCCCTCCTTGTAATGAATCAAAGGTAATTTGGTGACTTTATGTTGCAGAAAACATTAACCATTACACATGTTATTACGGTGTTGAAAGCAATTGACAAACATTCATTCCGAAGTGTATCAAAAGTATCGATGAAGGAAACATTTTAGCACCTTAGCATTGGACGTAACCGCACACCAGAGCAGAGATGTGTTGGCCTAACATCTGCATTGGCCAACATTGTCGTCTGTTTTGAAAACCACAATCGGCTTGAAAACAACACGGAAAAGTTTGTTTCTCTGGGGTTTGAAAAGGCAAACTAGTGCTACATTTTGCCAGTTCCTTGCTCCTCACCTGACACAACTCCTAATTTTATAGGTTCATTCAAAACTCTTATATGACCCACTTTCCAGAAAACTTGTCCCTCATAAGTTGATTTTCATTAATTTATGTATCCATTTTCAGGTTGGATGGGGAAGGGGGCAACACTGGATAAAAATCATGCACAGGGGGAGATAGAGTTGGGATAGCGGTGGGAATTTTGGTTATAAAGACCTAAGGGAGTAAAATATGGGTATGTACAAGTATCAGGTGTCAGTTGTCTTTTGCAGTTGGCAAAGGATTGGAATCTGTAACTCTTTGAACAGCAGATTCCTGTATCTCATATGCCCAAAGTGGATATCAGATGTGCAACCTGATAGCATCACTCACTAGGCTGGATATCAGATCTGTATTCTGATAGGATCACTCACTAGAGTTGATATCAGATCTGCATCCTGATAGGATCAAACACCATTGCTGGCGGGGGAGGGGGATATCATTCAAGGATGACTTTCTCCCTGTCTGAAGGCTTCATGATGTTTGTAAAAGTTTCAGATTTCTTTTCCTCAGAAAAGCTGTGACAACCCTTGAACATGTTCAGTCAGAGTATTATTTATTTATGTACAGGTACTGTTATATTTTCTGATTTTAACTGGGTTTTTTTTTTCTTTTTTTAAGACAAGAGCCAGTTACATGTATGTGAAAACTTTATGTTAATGGTCTCAGCCATGACACAGGACATGGCACTCATTGGTATCACTATGGACAGAAGAATGATAGGTGAATGACTTGATGCCTCTGCGCTGTACATGTAACGTGGTAAATGTGCGAGCTAATTTTGTGGCCCACTGAACAGATATGTTGGAAGTCATGGCACCACAACCAATACAAAACATTATTTTATGTGAGGATTTTTATGTTAAAAGTTAACTACAATAAAAACAAGTCAATCTGTAATTTTTGTAGCTTTTCGCGTCTTCTTGATGAACCTTATCGTTTTGACATAGTCTGTACTTAAGTTAATAAAAATACAATGTTGTTGTTGTTTTGACAACTAGTTCAATGCTACATGTGGGGCCCCCAGTGGAGGTTGTTCACAACGTCTCAGTTTTTGAGATGTAATTGAGAAAAAAAAAAAAAAAAAAAATAATAAATACTGGTAAACAGTGCTGACTTGAAGGTGTTTTGTGTGTGATTCCATGTATACTTGATGCTGTATATTGTCGCGGTTTACCTCTGCTACCAACTTGCAGAGCTGTACCTTGTCTCTTTAAAGAGACATGGTCGCTTGGATTTGGATTATTGAACAAATTCTCGTAACGAAGTTTTGAAGTACGTTCGTAGCTTAATCAGTCACGTTGAAATTAAAAATGTTCATGGAGTATGTAGCATGTAAGAGACCGGAGAAATCCTGCAGTTGTTCACATTCAACACATAGAAGGCGGGCCAATTTGCCTCATTAATATTCACTCCGAAAGGACCCGAAGTATACATATGCACGCAATCGAGATCAGTCGATATAGGCTGCATGAACTCTATGGTGAGAATTTTAGAATTTTGATACGCACAGATACATGTAGAGTTTAACAGCACTGGTTGGCATCCTCTCTGGCCTTACGTGGGAAGGTGTGCCAGCAACCCGCGGATGGTCGTTGTGTGCCATGATGCTGGCCGCCGTCGTATAAGTGAAATATTCTTGAGTACGGCGTAAGACACCAATCAAATGAATGAATAACAGCACTGAGAAAAGGTTACCATTAATCTCAAACCATTTGTGTGTTCCGTTCGACACCGTCACAACAACAACTTTGCACCCATCTATTGAGCAGTAGTTGTGCGACAACTGGTCACCAATTACAATTCTAGACTTACTTGTCAACCAGCTGACCTCTCTTACCCCTATTTTTCGGTTCATCCTGTTACGAAAGAACCATAAGTCGTTCATTCACGCATGACATCAGTCACGTTTGTTTACTTAAGAAGTTCACCGATTCCTGTGCGCGCGCTTCATTTCCACTGAATTTACAGTCCCTCACTTAAATATTCTGGCAGACTTTTGAGTTTTCAGGGTTTTTTTTTTTGTTTGTTTTATTTTTTATTTATTTTTTTTTTGTTATGTTTAAACATTCACTTAACGTGCAATGCTGGTGGTGGGGTTAACAAAAAGCTTGTAACTTTTACTTCTTGAGAAAAATACCTTATGTCATTTTGTAATAATGCAAAAATACCTATTTGGGCGTCTATGTCCTTCTAATACTGCAGTGCATAAACTTTTCTGTTCTTTTCAGTGAGTGAATATAGTCCTGGAACCCGTTTCATAAAAATTACGTGTCACGTAACTTTCTAGTAAGTGATGTCTTCAGGTCATATAGCGCTGAAAGTAACGCTGTTTTGAGGAAGTTACCTAAAACTGATTTACGTTTTGTGAACGTGGCCCCTAGCCCATGGTGGCTTCCTCTCCGGTTGTACATGGGATGGTCTGCCAGTAACCTGTCGATGGTCATTGGTTTCCTCACCACTCATCCACCCCTCACCCCGCCACCTCCTCCTGATTTCGCCGAGAACAACGTAAAAATATCAATGAATAAATACATAGTTCTTTTCAACTTTTTACACGCAGAAGCTAGCCCTGTATATTCACTGGGTTCAATAAGATTGCCCTGTATGATACTTGAGCTATTGCACTCAAAGCGCAACTGCCATACTTGCAAAGTTTGATCAGCGACAACTTAGAGTGATGTAGGCTTACGCGATTTCAGCCTTTTCTCGTAGTCCGGTGTCATCTTCATCATAATTAAAACACTGGAAAAAAATGATCAGATTGATCAAGCACGAACTGGATGTGGAACCAAGAATGCCTGGGATCATTATGAATGAATGAATGTTTATGGCTTAACGCCACATCGGCAATATCTCAGCCATATCGTGGCGAGAACAAGGTGGTAACACGAGACGGTAGAGGTTTTCGATAGTCACTGCAGAACATTAAAAGGAAAACAAAAAATTTCTGACATGGGTTAAAATCAGGTAAGATGGAATGGGACGACAACAATGGAAACCAGCCAATGAACAATGCAGCTTTTGTTTATGGCCGATAACAAAAGGCAACAAATGCATTGCTGCAAGGTTTATTCCTGCTCCCACGATAAACCGCAGTCAGTTCAAAGTATGTGTGGTCTTGCGGAAGGGGCCATGCCAAGAAAGTGCTGCCGCCACAGGAACATCATGCCGGATTCACCAGATATGACACCCCAACCAGTCACATTATAATGACAATCCTGTTTCCTTGCTCTAACCTCCCAATGCCGAGCGCCAAGCAAGGCATCAATCAGTACCATTTTTAAAGCTCTAGATATCAACAAGAAACACGTCAATGCAGGGAATTTGGTATTTTATTATAGTGGTGTCCATCCATGAGCTGCACAAAATAGGCACACAATACTAGTAGCTCTGCAGCTCCTTTACTCATTTAAAAGCATTCAGCTCTGACGATCTATATCAGAGTTACAAATTCCACATTTACTACAACGCTGTCTTAGATGCACGAACAGACCGTAATCCACATTAATTCTACTATCTATTACGCAGAATGGCAGCCTACGTCGGAACGTAAGATACAACAACAACAAGACGATGCTTCCAAAACACCATCCAAAACAAAGTTTTAAGTCTTATTTACGTAATAAAACATCCAAATAACAGATTATGTATACTGTTTGTAGACATTGGGACTTCGCTTGGACAGTATTCGGTTCAAAATGAGTAACAAAACACGAAGAGCTGCTCCTGCAACGTGCTTGGTCTACCGAATCTAACAGGTCATATGTCACTGAACACTAGTTATCTCCCTTTGTACAGAAAGGCCACAAAGTCACAACAGGGATACTTGCCCAAAAGCCTTTGGTAGGATTTGACCCAGGACTGATCCCACATCTCCCGACCCCGGGAAGGACAGTCTAACCGCTATGCCACCAAGGCAGTCAAAACACAAATTGCAGAATCATGATCCAGATGTCAGGAATATCTAAAAAATATGTTTGTTCGATAAATTTACACAGCTTTTAGAATTGACCTAGTTTTGCTCGATATTTATTGGTTTGGCAGAACCTAATCGCCTTATGGAATTCGAAACCTTTTTCTATCGATAGTAGGCCTTCAAATACTTGTAACGGCATACACAATTTCAGCCCGATCGGTTCAGCGGTTTTATACCGGACGATTTGAAATGGTTTTTTGATCTAAAATTCCAAAACGGCCGTCAAATCACTCGACCAGTCAAATATCTTTCTTTCTTCATCTTTGATACTTTTGGCCACATTGGAGCTCAAAGCGTACCATATACAAACATAGGCTTCCAACTTTCAGCTGATTGGCAGCCTAATACTCATAGCTATCCTAGCGGTTTCGAGATCACGTGACCAGGAGTCCCCGTCAGGAGTGCTAAGTATTTCACTGTTTATTTGCATCAGTACATGCATTCTGGGAAAAACCGGATGTGAAGGCGCCAGTGTTGTTTGTGTTATGGTTTGTTTTTTTCGGGCGCTCCGTAAATTTGGCTGTGTGCCAAGTTTTGCGTTGGCGCTCACTTCCCACAAAAATAGTAAATCGAGACCTGGGTCCACTTGCACGAAGCCCTCTTAGGGTTAAAAGTACTTACCATGGCAACCGGCACTGTATGTATGATAGCAGCGTGCTCGTAATGTCAAGAGGGCTTCGTGCAACTGGCCCTAGTACTGTACTTATGGTAGAGCTCCACGTGTTCATTACGATGAAAGGGCTTCGTGCAAGTTGATCCTGGGCCCACTTGAACGAAGCCCTCTTAACGTTAAGAGCTCATAGCTGTCATGGGCCCACTTGCAGTATGTCCTCTTCAAGCTACGAGCACGAAACAACGGTGGCAGCCAACAATGTAGGTATTATATCGCTATGGTACCGTGAGCCAACAACATCTTTTGGAGTTGACAACATTTATTTGAATCAGAGATAGCGACAGCCAGTGCCAACACAGTTTGACAGTCAAAACAGTTGTGAAAAGTGAAACAATGGCAAGAGGCATGTGACCAGGGAATGTTACTGGTCTGTTATTGCGTCATGAGATCGATAGTCTGCAACAGGCAAATGCAAAAAAGACAGTTGAGTAACCATGGCAACCATCCTACATGTACCATATCAATTGTGACACCTATATGTTACCTACATTACATATTCACCCAATATACACATGATATCAGCAGTCCGTACAGATTTTAGAGCAATTAAATGGGATTTGTTCGATTCACATCATCAACACAAAGTGATACATCCACGGTATAGTATCGTATGACTGGCGAACAGTAATAATGCATGTAATCGACAATCTGCAACGGTACGTTCCGGATTGGATATGCCCATATAGGTTTGTACTCCCAGTAAAACTACTGACCAACAATGCCTGTGGCTTTTATGTAGGTTCCTTAATCCTCATGACTACCAGGACTTGATATGGAGTAACACTGATCATGATTTGATGTGTCATTACCCACAAGTTAACACCAACAAGAACTATCTAATTAAAACGTAAACAAGTACAAATAAAACATGTGTATGCGTAATTACATGGACAATGAAATCAACATATATTACTACTAAAAGTACTCAATCACAAATGTAGCATATTTTAACATATGTAACAAAATTTTAACAAGGTTGCCATACTTGTTACTGTACACACAGATGTACCAGGACTAATTAAGTTCTCCATATGTAATAGTATGAGTTTATCTGGCATGACTTATAGTACACCACCACACCACTAGGGAACACAACCACCTGACTGTACAGGTATTATTCTGTAACCTACAGTAATACAAGGCAACAATCACTTATACATCCACAGTAAGTCATGGCTAACTACAGTACAAGTAAATACATTCTTACACAATTGGGAATTCTAACAGCACCCAAATAGACCCAAATGGATGTGTACTAATCGTTCAACTGGATTCAACGAATGTGATCAGATCACCCAAAATGTAATCAACGACATACAACCAACCACAGAATGACATGTTTTAACAGATTAGGAACATTTTGTGTATCCCAATGCAGTTTGAAAAAAAAGAAAGAAAATGTGTCTAACACAAACCCTATGAACATTGACAGTATTATTATCTTTACGGGGAGAGAACTCGCACAATGTGCTTATCGGTACTTGAACATGCAGCTATCAAAATATCACTATTACTACTTTTGTGTAACAGAGATGTACCCTAACTACATCCGGGATGACTCACATAATAATACTGACATGTTTCTGTAACAGTAATACTGAATAAAGCTAGAAAAACAAGTGCTATGTGCCAACCTGATCAGATGTCATCTGCTCACCCTGAAATCTGAGGGAAGAGTGATTTTCTTACATAACATGACGAAAGAATGTCACTAAGGGGAGGTTACTCTAACTGACCCTTCACAGTATATTTAACCACATATACGGGCCTGTAAGGTCAGATATAAGAGGGCTTCTTACCAAAAATGCCTTGCGTCAAGCGATCGATGATGTACATTGCATGTCATTAGGTAGGGTTTAGAGCTGTCGGGAGATATCGCCCTTCATCTGTGACGTATTCCACTTCCATTGCATCTACGAACAACGCATAAACCTTTCATAGGTCTATAAAGAGGCCAAACTTCAGGCACAACGAGACCCAGTTGCATATGGGCATTACCTGATATTTATGGCTGTTTTGCATAATCTTCCCTCAGATCAGACAGCCGGACATTGAATGGTAACCGAGGTGTCGAAACCCACATTCGTATACCAGCCGTCAACCAAAACGGAATTTCCGGATCAATAATCGCAAGACCAATTTCCAAAAAGGACAAATAATAGACTGAGACTCACACGGGCCACACGAAACAGTCCAAGCTGCAGGGAGGACGAGTGACACAAACTATTGGGCGCAATCCCACGACCCAGAGCGGTCCCCAGCCCCTGTTCCGGCTAATTTCTGCTGCACATCAAGCCATATGGTGTCCAGCTACATAGATAATTGGCGATTGTTTATGTACGTACAATAATAGGCCCGGGGACGGCTCACCACCCTCGCCGGCCGGGGGTTTTCCCTTTTTAAAGATACTGCTCGGATAACACAATATATCGGAAAATAATCAACATGGAGGTTTTATAAGGACGTGAAAGCGACCGCCACGTGAAGCAACTACTTAATGAGGGGAGCGAAATAGAAGTCTGTTGGACCAGTGAGCGAGAAAATAAGCCGTCCGTGTAAATACAGTTTATAAATCTCCTCCCCCCACACCAACCTCCCTACTGCAGATGATAGGGAGGCCGTTTAGAAAATGCTATCTACAGACTGCGGGGAAAGCTGCTGTCAAAAGTACTGTAAAGTCCACCTAGCCAAAAATCCGCAAGTGTGTGCAGGTAATGCAGAACGCAGTCGTGGATATCGGGCTAAGATTAAAGGCCAGCAGGTATTACCTACTGTGTAAAAGAACTGGCCATATATAAGCTTCTCTACCATGTATACATCAGTTCTAACAGTTGATAAAATACAGTCTACAACTAGCTGGTGGAAATATAGAAGCATACAGAGGCGATATTACCGATTTTCCATATGAACCGAGCTCTCAGCAATCTACGTCATGTCTACTGCATGGCATTTTGAGATTGAATAACTGGCATATTTTTAAATGCGGAATTCAGCAAAAATAGTCGTTCTCGACCAAAACTAACGTGATATTGCTCATCAGCGTGTCTTTCTATATACGCGACCAGTATATGTAAGACTGTTTGGGGCGTATATATTTATAACTTCCCAGCTAAGATACTCAAACGGCGGGTGGAGCGATGGGATCTCCCAAACACCGACAGGGTACTCGCCAGTCACGTCTCTCTCACATGTTGGTGGTTCAAACCCCTAGGCTGGTTCAGCCCGAGGACGGGTGTGGTATTGCAGAAGGCTTACATGCCTAGCATGGGTGACCAGCTCCCAGTAGATCATGGAGTCTGGTGATTTCATCTCTCTGGTCTTGTATAGCGTTGGAAAGTTTGAGTATAATATATGTAGCTAAACCCCACTTGACTCCATGTGCGGTCAGAGTGAATATAATGGATAAGCGTGATGGACACATCTTATAGCCGACTTGCGAATAATGCTACAAGTATATCAAACTCCGGTATCTCACCTCTCTGTCGAAAACTTTAATTGGTGGATACTTTTTCATGAAGGCCGCTCGAGCTTCGTCCTGCCCCTGCTGCACTAACTCTTCTTTCGTTTTCTTATCTAATGAAATCGAGTTATGCGCTGTACCAACTCGGATCTGTTGTTTCATTTCTTGGTATTCCTCGACTTCACAGAGTGTTAACCGAAACTCGGTATGCGGAATGTTACCGTCAATCACCGTTGTAGAAGACGTGGTCTGTGATGATGTTAAGCTTGCTCTCAGAGAGTAACCGAACTTCATTGTCTTTCTTACTTCTGACTGACAGGCGCCGGCTTGCAAACTTACCCACTCCGCTGAGAAGGCCACAAACTTAGGCCGCTCCCTCTATGCCTATAGCTATAGGAGCTGCAATTATCATGGACAACACTCCGACGCCGGCGACGCCGGACTCCTACTTGCCGTCAGTAGCACGGTATAAATATCATCAACTACGCTGAATGTCCGGTGGTATTTTTTGTATAAAGCAGCTCTGGCATCTCTCTCGCCTTCTAACTCTTTTTTCAGAGTGATAATATGTTGTAATCTTTACTCGTCCGATTTTCAGTCGGGAGGGAGGGGGGGCAGATGGATTCAATGCTGGATCTAATGTTGGATACAGTTGCGCCATTTTTATGTAGACACCGATAGAATGTTTAATTCTAAATCCGATATGGGTTTTAAACCTATTCTTAACCGCTTCAACATAAGGAAACGCTCCAGATTTATGGGGTTCACCCGCACCATTTGTGCCGCAGCGGCCTGGACATCGTCTCAACCTGATTAGCTCTCGTAAGCATTTTTACCACGATCATTACGCTTTTACCGACATGCCTTTGCAACCATGCGATCTTGAAACTCACGAAATGGTGTGTTGATATCGAGGTACGATGTTGTATCTGGACCTCCTCCGATCGCATGGCCCCCATCCGGTAGTATCCTCACATGCATTTCATCTTTCATGGCCGTGTACCAGAGGTAAGCCGTACCACCATTCAAAACATTTCGAACAATACCATTCTTTATTGTTTGCAACAGGGCCTGGGTATCGACCAGATCAATGTCCCGTTTAGGATCGTCCGAATTAACGAGACCTCATACCTATTATCAGGATTATCAGATAGAACCTGGGTGAGTTTTTGGAGCGCATTCGTGGCGTCGATATCCACATCGGCGAGCTCATTCAACTTCGGTGCTTCTTCGGATTTTCCCAACGGTACCTTCTTTCGTGAATAAACACCTTGCCGCAATCTGAAGGCGTAAATCCGTCCATTCACCTCTTGCCGCTCAGAAATTACCGCTCAGAAACCATCGACATCTGCCAGATCCGATAATGCTATGTCAGTGCAACTATTGCCCACTGGGTCCACAACGCCGGCGAATGTGTAAAGTTACGCTGAAGTATGTTGTATCTATAGATTGGCCGCGATTGTTTAACAGCTTTACAGCTACTCCCGGCACGGGGCCAGCCAACAGTCTTTTGTACTGTGGATTGGCAAATGTCTCCGTCCTTCCGGAGTTCATGTCTTTCTGGGATACCGAAATTGCTCTCAGAACAGTACAGCCACTTGCGATACTGGTAGACACTGCGGCGATGTTTCCGGATGAACTCACCTCGTCTAGGTGGGCAAATACTTTTTTGTGCGGCACCACTTTGGTTGGTTTGTCTCCTTCATTGATTCCGCCCATGGGTTCTCTTGCGTTTGAGAATCCCAGGATATCAGCTAGATCTAACACACTGATAACATCAGTTTTATTGATGAGTTTAAGCCACACGCGCCCGGTAGTTTCATTCAGTTGCAGTTTAGCACCCGAAGGTTTGAACACTTCTTTGTCAAGAGTACAGACGGTGAAATAGCCGCTTGGCACGACTATCGGCTTTTCGTGAAACATAAAACGCTTGTTGGCGCCAATGTTTACAACGAGTGGGTAGAAGGTCATATCGAGCAGGGCGACCTCGTACTGAGCTTTTTGATTGTCCGGACATGTTGTGGGGAAGACACTATCACCCTGTTGAACATCGCTCAGTGTGACAAGCATATTCAGAAATATGCTTGATAACGCGTTTTCGTTCAATAGGAAGGCAACCACTTACCATGTCGGAGCCGAGTAAAATCGTGATGATAGATCCGAGCCAGAACTACTCGCAGGTTGCTTTCGACGTAAATTTCCGAAAGGTGTTTGACGCGATATCTTACCAAAAGTCAACAGCTATGCATTGGTCGAGAAATGGCACACGCAGCCGATGGCCTGGTGGAAGAACCAACTTAGTTTCGTCGTATGATTCGCCACGACCTGTTGTGGGGTGTGAAAAGAGAATCACCCTATAGCAAACACTACACAACTAAGCAAATCTGTATTCCACTTCCAAGTATATTATCAAGTGCACCATATTCTGGAAGAGATTAAGGTACCACTTCTACAAGACGATGCATGGAGTCCGACCGACAACCCCTAAAACACGGTGGGCATACAAGCGAATTTATGCCGAGTTTAGGGTCCCCCAGACAAAGATTGGCGGCAAAAAATCAGTGGAAACCACGGCTTAGGCGTGACTTATTATTATGTCACAAGGACAGATACATGAAATCGCATTACGACTAAGATCCTAGGCGCGTGTCATTCCAGCGAACACCAGAAAAGTTCCACATCGATTACATCTCGCAAAGAGGCGAGGCCAATCAAGCATGAGCCACCTTCATCCTCGACAAATCTGAAGGGTTTACCCGGGCAGGTGTGGAACACGTGAACGACACCATTCGGACGTATGTTTGTGCCATCCTGTGAGCACAGGCACAGACCCGCAGTAGTATCTTAGGTACGGTGGGCACGGCATTTGGCTCGCAGAAGCAGTTCGTAGCTAATGTCGACCTGTTGATCTGATCTTGGCCACAGAGCGGCACCAGAACGTCCTGAGGTACGCCCGCTCCAGGATGTATTATGCGTTTGGCGTGGGTCTGTGCATGACGCCATCTCTTGGCCTTGCCTAAAGTGCTGAGGAGCCAATAGACGAAGCTCCCTATGATACCTGGGAGAGCCGCTGTGGCTTTACCGGCGAGCTTAGCTAGAAGGATCCACAGTTGCTGTTTTACATACGCCTTTGAGCCAGCCGTTGGCGGGGTTGGTACGGTTGGTGGGGCTGGTGCCTCGCCACGGGCACCAGGGTCGACGTGATAAAACCCAGCACAGTTAGGATGTTGGCTGTGGTGCCACCCTCTTCGCGGAACAAAGTCCGAAGGCGTTCGGCAAGAGTTGTGTGCTCGAGAAGAACGCAGTTAATCGTTTCCCTGATCCGGTTGATTTGCGTGCGCAGAGCTGTATGAGTCGAAGAGGCAGCCTCGAGGCAAACCTCTCTGTCATGCTGAAGGTTTCGCAATTCTTCTGCAGTGCGGTGCCCGGAGAGCTTGTTTTTATTTCAAAGCAATGCGCTCGTCCAGTGCAGTCAATCTAGCAAGGTTGTTTGTGTGATTACCTCTGATGGTCTGCAGTGTCTTAGTAAGCCCCAGAAGTTCACGGACGGGCAGTGGCGGATCAACATATGTGCTGAGAGCCCCTCTTTCTGAGATTCAGTCAACGTGGTTTCGATGGTTGCGATCGCTTCAGATGTTTCCTTGTACCGCTTGATCCACATTTTCTGCAGCCACGGCGTCACTTTGGTCATCCTTAGCTCTCTGAAGAGCTATCACGACTTTTGGTGACTAATTTCTCCGCTTCCAGTCGACAAATCCAAGTTCATGCTCGATGAAATCCACACCAAAAACACCTCTCTAGTGTCGATAGAGTTGCTTGCCTGTGCTTTTGTTCATAATATCATAAGTTGGGATTATCCACAATCCATAGTCGATTATCGACCAGTTCGAAATCAGAGTAATGTCTCCTCGCAACGGCGGTCAAGCCTTATAATAGCCATCTACGGCTGTTCTTGACCTCACGCGCAGGTGCGTCCTTCTCTTTGGCTGGGCTGCTCCACTCTTGAAGAGAACGAGGTCTCTTGCCTCCGTCTTCATCTCGTTCATCAATATCAAGATCATCTAAAGGATCCAAACTAAAATCCGCCATCTTTTAATGTCGACATTATATGTTGAAGATTTGATATAGTCACCTACTGGTTCATAATAACTGCAGAAACAATTCTTGTTTAATAAGCATGAGTCAATACGGACGGAAGCTCAATCCGCACCGCAAGCTCTGCGCATAGTTGGGAGCGAAAGGCGTGCGGCAGTCGGTCGTCAACACAAATAACACGAGTAGGATAGACCAGAACCAGCAACTTCTGGTTCCGTTCCCAAATCTCGGCACCCATAACGTCATTGTCCCTGGGACCGCGAGACTTGCTTTCACATTCTCCCTGACTTCGACCGACGCTGACCGAACAGTGGTCCAGAACCTTGGCCGTGTTGTGGTAAAGAAGACCAGGATCAATATCTGCAGTCAATCGATGACAGCGACGTCTACCACTACTACATAGACCCTTCGGCCGACCGAAGTGCTACCAAAATCCGCCTTGGTGCAGTGGAAGTGGAAGGCGCACCTAATGCCGCTGACATTGCTATCGTAGGCGCCAATGGCAACCGGTACTACGTTCCCCTTTGAGCTCCTGGAGACTCATATGCCATTCTACAAGTCGGCCCTGGGGGACAGCATTGAATACGAGCTAACTTTGAACGGCTACAGCAGCGTAATCCTGGTCATCGAGAACATCAGCCTCGAGTACGACATGGTCACCCAGCCCGAGCTGGCCTGGATGATCCGTAACCAGTACGGCGGCCGACTGGCAATACTGTACGACAGCGTGCACTGGCACGGCAAAATCAGACGCGACAAGAGCGATGCCCTGTGGGACAACAACCTCAACGTACCCGCCCGCAGAATGAAAGGCATCTGGATGATGTTCGAGGACCCGGCCGCGGCCTTCCAGCGGAACACCCAGGCTTTCTACAACCTTAAAATAAACAAGGTAGAAGTGACAAACGAGGCTTTCCCCAACCAGCTGTGCAGCCAAGGCCTGCGCCCCTACCAGCAGTGGGATGAGGCAAAGAAGTTCTTTGCAGCCAGCTACAAGCGCCATCCCGGGTTAGCTGGCGGACCTGTCCCTTGGGGAATTCTTAACCACCAAATACGCCCTGTGGCTGGACCTCCGCTCCACGGACGACGACCAGCTACACGGCAGAGGGCGGCGTGTAGAGAACGCCAATGAGAGTGTCGCCTTCGAAGGCACCAAAAAGAAAGACATGCTCTCTGAGCTGAGCTTCTCCGGCAGACGCGCAACAAGGCGTCTGGCTACTTACCCAGGAATATAACTCAGGCCTGAAGGCTCTACGCGAGAACACGCGCTGGGTCGTACATACCAAGACATTTTCCATATGGCGTGAACGTCAAACAGGAGTACCATTGATGGAAAGATGCTTGTCAATACGATTTATCACAGTGCTGTTTTCTCCGGTATTGCCATTGGCTTCGGTAGCTTAGGCAAAATTGTCCAAATGGCAAAAAGCTTGATTTCATCCCCGTGATATCGGGATGGCGGTCGTGGACTTGGCTCTCGCGATGGCGACCAGGGCATGTTAATTAAACAGGGGATCATTCCAGCAGATATTAAGAAGTAACAATGGCCTCAGTTGCTATGATTGTTGGAGACGCTCTCGTAAATGTACTTACCTTCTCAGGTAGTAACTTTCTCTTCGAAGCTCTACGAAGCAACTATTCGGTCACCAATACGGCCAAGAGATCCGGATCTATTCCTTTCGAAGAGATGAACAGTCCACAGAGTGGGTGGTTCGCTTACCTCCAGCCGTGGCGGCTTTGAACGGAGAATTGACCCGACTCACTGGCAAGCGGGCTTCTGGGGCCATCAAGGCAAAAACGGTGGCAGAAAAGCCATCCTCCAGTGTTCCAGGCCGTCCTTTTGCCCTTCGTGAGCGAAAGCTCTCTTCTGGGTTTGGCGCTCTCTATCTGTACCAGCCCGGAGCGCTAGAAGGTGGTCGCCGTCAAGTGACTGATCCAGTGTAGTCCCTAGATCTGTATCGGCTCGGAAGTTAAACTCGATGAGCCTGTGTAATATTTATCGGATGGCCCGCAGCAGGGGTTTTTCCGCAGGAAACTTCTCCCAGTGCCCAGCGATACTCAGCCTCCGGCTAATGGGGTCCACAGCCGTTGAGAACTGCGCATCCCCTTTTTCGGTTGCACTCAAGACAGGTGATCCTAATGTTATCATTACCGTGGTCCCTGGAGTTGTCCAACCGGTCCACACTGAACTGCTCGGTATCCTTTGGTTGATAAGCCCATAGGAGCTTAATATTGCACACGGCACGGCGGTAATTTTGCTGCTCCTTGAGATGTTGAATGTGATTGACCTTCAGGTTTAACCTGAGCCCCTTAGCTTGATCCTGGCGCTTGAATGCCACCAACTTTCTCTGGATGGTTTTGCGGAGCAGCTGCTCGATGAATTTTCTTACCTCGGAACCCTCCTACCCTTTCAAGCCGGCTGAGATTCTCCACTCTTGATACGGCAAGGCAGAAAAGGTTTGACCACTCCAGGTAATCGTCGATGATCCAGACTTCTGGGGGTCTTTGATGGTGAGATCCTGGCTCGAGTGAACTGTGAGGGCATAGCCAAGGCGTCAGTCAGTCTGAATAGCCGTCTCGCCTGCCTCTATGCTAAAATCAACGATGTAGTTGAGTACCAGCTCTTCCCTGCGGTCCTTTCCCGGGGCGGGGACCTAGTTTTGCTTCCGGCTGTCTTTTTGGTGGTACGGCAGGGTCAGATGGCGACCTCAACTGTGTAGCCCAGGCAAGTGCGGGGTTAGCTTGGTGCAGATTGCTTGAAGCCTCTCGTGGGCCTCCTGAGTCCGAGACCGAGACCGAGCTGCCTGTCTTGGCCACCCAGCAGCCAGGGAGCTAATGGCTCACCCTGGGTTGCTTCCCGGATGGCCTATCCGACGTCGTTCTCATAGATGTGGACTTCTCTGCTTTGGGGGAAGTGGAGGTCTTTGGGCCAGGCGTGCCTGTTGTGGTAGATGAGCTCTACTTTACCTCTGCGACCAGACTAGTACTTCCCACTGTTGTATATGTCCTCGTCGGCAGTGTCCCGCAGGATGATTGCCCTTTGAAGGACCTTTTCCAGTTCAGCCACATCATCGACCGTAGCGCCAGTTTCATGCACCCTATCCTCCCACTCTTGGATTTTGACCCGCCTAGCTGCGGTCAGCCCCTGGCCCCTCAAAGCGCCCTCGAAGGCCCCCACGACTCTCTGGGCTACACAGTTGAGGTCGCCATCTGTTAGCGGAGGGAGGTTGGCAGTGTCTGGGTCTGTGACGGGGTACATCCCATACACAACCGCGGTGATAAGGCAGGCGTTCTGATAGAACACGATGTCGATTCCAATCAGAGTACCTCGCTTAGTATTCCTTGTGATCTCGAGGACGCCCTGCCCTTTTTTCCTCTCAGCCCGGACTAGGTCAAACTTGTCTTGCACAACCCAGTCGCCTTTGCTCCGCTTACGTAGGAACTTGATTCCGAGTAAGAACTCGCATCCCCACCCCAGGAAGCGCGGTGAGACGCTGAGCCGCCTTCTCGTCCGATATGGGAGCGTTCAAGGCCAGTGGGTCGGCTCCATTATACATACCAGCGATTTCAATATCGCTGATGTCGAGTGGGTCCTTCCGCTTCCACCCGCCACGTGGAGAAGGCCGCAGTGGCGCCATCGACTTCAAACTCGTCTTTTGCTCTGTTCAGAATCTCAACCCAGTCTTCAGCCGGGGGGCTGGACTGGGGGAGGGACCTGATCATCTGTGTCGATGAATGGCCGTTGTGGCCTCAACGGCCGATCGATACGGTTTTCAGCGGATTGCGGAATAGGTTCATCGAGAATATACGCAGACTCGTACTCTACAAGAATCTCGTGAATCAAATGATCCATAGAAGTCATGTTTGTTGGATGGGTATGTCTTTAACATGGGATTGTCTAAATGGGAGTTCGAACTACAAGAAGTTGATTCAGTACCAAATCGGACTGTCTTTTTGATATCTTCTTCAGGGCTATATGCTGGTGGCAAATTTCATCTCACCCGCAAGCCCGACAGACTTCTATTTCGCCCTGAACACCCTTCCCGCAAAACCTATAAGGCGCGGGGATTTTGGTGCCTTTGCGAATTTTAGTTAGGTGGACTTTGCAGTACTTCAGACAACAGCTTTTCCCGCAGATCTCTAGCTCACCCACTTTCAACCACGCACATTTATTATGACCCTTCATGTCGCAGTTCAATCACCACAGGCATACAGTAAAACATATCTTTAAATGGAGAGCCCCGCCGGCGAGAATGGTGAGCTGTCCCTGGGGCTATTATTGTACATATATAAACAATCACCAATTATTTATGAATGTGGACGCGCTCCAGCCTACATAAACAATCGCCAATTCTCGCCACTTGCAGCAAAAATTAACCGGAGGAGGCAGCGAACCGCCCAGGATCGTGGGATGGCTCCGAATAGTTTGTGTCACTCGACCTCCCTGCTGCTGTCCAAATCGCATTATAACGCATTTTTTTTCCTGCTGTGACTACAGTGGTTGGGTGCCACCTAATTTTTTTGTGGGCACACATACACACACACCTAAACAATTGACGTACCACCGGGAAAGAACAAAGGAGTACGTAGCTTTGGGCCCTAATTTTGTTAAAAGGTATGAAGGTATTTTACGAGTTCATCAAACAAATCATGTGTCATCTATAATGTATTCCAGCGGTTGTGCACTAATGTCATCTAATGACATCTTATAAAACATACATTAATAATAATAAAGCCTACAGGCATACACACCGAGGCCTGGAGCTGTCCACACGCGTTAAATTGGGTCTGTAATGCTAAAGCCAGCTAGTTCATGTCTGTTAACACGAAGTGACCGTACAGGAATCTGTTCAAACGACACAGCAACACTGCCAAACAGCAACTAGCTTGCGATAACTGAACAAAAAAGAAAACTACGTTTAGATTAACAGTCCATTTTTGTTTTCGCCATCTCCGGAAGCCTCTGTGGTGGTAGTGGGCGGATGGAGGAGGAGGGAGTTTATTTCATTGCTGTTCTCGCTTTGTAATTTTTCGCTTTATACGACGGCAGCTAGCATTATGGTGGGGGGAGATCGGGAAGAGCCCGGGGAAAACCCATGACCATCAGCAGGTTGCTGACGGACCTTTCCAGGTATGGCCGGAGAGCAAGTCAGCGTGGATGTAAGAGGGCAGTCCTTTTCATTTATAGACCAATCTCCGGTAACGTGGTAGCTCGAATATGGTAATAACAGTTTTGCCCCCCTCTTATAGAGTGTGGAATAAGATCATTACTCGACTATACATGGTGCTAGGGCATCTTACTTTATTTGAATAAGGGAAAACCAATGTGGCGATAAATTCTATATGATTCGCATACATTACTGGAGAACCGAATAACAGATACCATTTTATTCCATTAATGGAAAGCGAATTCTCCAAGAGTATCCGACCTTCTCACGCACGACAAAAGAGGAAGCCATGCAGCATGACGAGGGCTTGAACTCCCATCCACCGCATCGGTGAGAGGCTCCCGAATCATTCTTCTGTGTTACCACGCCACCTATTTACAGATGGCTAACATTGGATAATTCTGGAAGGACGAATTCGTTGATGGAATTTAGGACATAGTTTATAGTTTCATTAATTACTCCTTCGGGTAATTCTTGCATATTTTCCATCAGTGGTTGGATCGTAAAGGCGTTTGTCTCTTACAGAAGTAGGCTGGCATTTCAGTCATTTCGTTTCAACCACGTTTGTGTGGGTGGTCGCAGAACTCTCACCGTCAAAGCTGACTCTGGTACAGGCATTACAAAACAACAGTCGGAATGCCTCCCGGAAATTACCTGATATTAGGAAGTAAACGATGGGGTTTGCAATGTGGTTAAAATAGAGCATGAGTCTGCATGACCAGCTGATGGCGAAATCAAACTTATAATCCAATGCGTTTGATATTTCAGGGTTCACATAGGCATAAATGATATAAGCATTGAAAGGCAGCAGACAAACCACAAAAATGACCAGCACCGAAACCAGCATGATTATAACCTGCAGACGAGCTCTTCTCGCCGCCCGCGTTCCAGCGCATTTCGTGTCGTTCTGTGATGGTATCTGCCTTTTCAGTGCAATGATTATTTTACCATAAAGCACCATCAGTAACGGGATGGGCAGGAAGAACGACAGAATCATCAGGGTAATGTCGTACCACTGTACCCACGGTTCGTCCCACAGGCTGTAGCAAGCGGCTCGTGTTCTGTTCTCGAATTCGAATTCCGTGTAGCGTGTGGCGTACCCCATAGGAACAGAGGCACCGACAGTGATGAGCCAGATGAGGAACAACAGGCCGCAGATCCTAGGGGTGGTCCAGATCCCTATGGATTTAAGAGGATGGCACAGCACTGTGTATCTCTCCACAGCTATGAGGAGGAAGATTAACGTTGAGCCCACGACTGCACCTCTGTCGACGGACGAGACGAAAATACCTGCAATAATGCGAAACAAATTTCTAGAATTTGTGAAAAAAAATTTTTTTAAAAATTTTACAGAAAAAAAACGCCTTCAGGCCATGACTTATCTGTAGTTAATGCGGAGCATATACCCTGTTTTGATCCCTTAAGGCAATTTACATGGTTGTAAAGGTTTATTTTGGTACTTTGTTTTGCCTAAAAAGGACGCTTTTGTGTGTATTTGGTATGCCAGCATTTGGGTTTATCGGACAAGACAGCCTTTAGAGTTATTCTAAACCACAGACGTATAATAAATTGCAATTGACATCACTTCAGTTTTCTTCTACCTCATTCTGCTCCAAATAAAAGTGACACTATAGCTGTTCAAGTAAATGTTTCAATAATGGCAACTTACACACCCTACAGAACCGTGGCTAAAGCGGAATAAGCCCATTTGGGAACATAAGACATTGGGAACAATACACATAAACAGGGACCATGCATGGTATATGATTGAAAAAAAAGAAAGAAGAAAAACATTCACAGTTTTGCATCCGCAATGACTTTAAATTATAGCGGGACGCTTGTGTTCCATCTGTTACAGAACACAAAGCACCCCTTGCAACTAGATTAGAAAAAATGCCGCCCCCATTCCACAGCTCCCCCGACCCCCCACCACCGCTCAGGCGCGGAGAAAACCTTTCTACCGCAGGGAAGTTTTTTCTCTACGGTGTTCACACGTTTTTTGCTGTTTTTCGAAGTTTATTATTTATCAGGTTTGTCTAAAATTTTTTTTTGGTTTGATTTCTTTTACTTTTGCGCATCCTTTAAATTCTCAGTTCTTTTTAATGATAGCATTTCAGTACAAAAACCTATGAATAATGGTAAATCAGTAGAAAAAGTTTTAAAAATTTGAATGTCACTAAGAACCCAGCGTATTATATACATATACTTACAGAAATTCGTTCCCATGAAAGAGCAATCCAAGTCAAACAAATCGACTATAGGTAGTGTCGGTAAAAACACGAGCACGATAAGATCTGCCACTGCCAGCGAGCCTAAACAAAGGTTGACTGCAGAGTGCATTTTTCTGACCAAGAGAACGAGTGCAATGACAAGTACGTTGCCGACGACGCCTGTGATGATGATGATAGCGAATGTCACGATGATGACAAGTTTGTCGGATAAGCTGGGCGACCATGACTCGTACTCGGTGTGGTTTGAACTCATGTTGTTGGCGCGGTGCTCTGCAGTATTGGACCTGTAGGAACAAGGTTGGTATATCCGCTATGAAAGCCCACCTAAGGTCAACTGCTGGACGCAGCGTGAATAAATAAAAATGTATTGAGGCGATCTATTTGTCGACAGCTTGTGTAGTTAATGGACTGTGACAATGCACAAATGTCACAGGCTCCGCTGCGCAGTGTTCTCCTTCATTTGATCCCATTATATTCATATAGTATAGACACTTTGGGCTGTATGGTCGCACTGGCTGAGAGCGGCAAAGTCATCAATGGACCAAACGGTTGACAAATACGTACAGAGCAATTGAGACCTTAATTGCTGTGGAGATTTGTTTCAGGCATATAAATAGATAAATAAATACGTGCAAATAAATAAATAAATCCTAGTCATATCTATTCCGTTCGACTTGTCTAAGAAACGTAAAGGTATGTTTGTTTATTACATCAGCATGATGCTTTAATGGATGGAATTGCCACTGACATGCCAGTGTTTGTAACTGACCCGAAACTATTCGCGGACTACGAGTAAATATGAATTTTGAGTTGAATTTCATCTGTAGGAAATATCGGCCGTGTTCCCTGCACCATAGAAAACTGGTGACTGTTATGTCTCTAAAACGTCCTTTCTTGGCCCAATACTTTAAAAAATTATAGCTTTTTTTCCTATAAATATTTGTTGTTGGCGTTCGTGATGCAAAATAATGTGGAAGAATTTAAATTTCATCAAGTTCTAAAGTGAACACTAGTCTTAGTATAAATTTCCCTGCATAAACCACGTGTTCTTGTTTGTGACGTGTTATATCATCTTCATTAAATGATCTAATTGACAAGTTACCTGGCGAACATTATCCAAGGTCTACTGTGCGACTTAGTGGACGGTGAATGTTACAAAAATATGTACACTTATAGGCCTATAGTCTCTCTCTAACCTCATTTAAGAGTGAATGATTATGGCTTAATGTCACATCAGCAAATTCCCGGCCATATCATGGCGATTCCTTTTAGAAGCTGCTGGAATCTGTAATGTAGTGTGGACCAGTATTATATACTTATCAGTCGAAATTGTATCAATTTTAAAATCGAAATTTTACAATGACCAACACTCTTTATTCGTAATAAAAGCGACCGATAACTTTTAAACTTATCCAATCGATACCGGCACTGTAATAAAGTTTTATCTATAATATAACCTTTTTTGACGTGAATTTTTCCGATAATTTAGTAATATTTATAGAGAGACGTTTTTAACATTATGCGTGTATTTTAAGCAGTATCGGTCATGGTAACATTATCTTTCAAAAACTGATACAATATCAGTTGACTACATACTATACAGTATTGGTTATTATCAGTCGCAACCGACGGTTTGACGTTGTACTTGATGTATGCTGAACGAAGATGCGAAGTATTATAACAGAAAACAGATAGCATGTTTCGTGTGATTGGGGTTTAATAATTTGAAATTCATGCAAGACGAAACCACGCTTTTGATCTAAAATTTGCAAAAATTTCATGTTGATTTATTTGGTTATTTGATTGGTGTTTTACGCCGAGAATTCAATAATATTTCACCACTACATACGACGGCGGTCAGCATCATATGGTGGGCGGAAACCGAGGAGAGCCCGGGGGAAATCCACGATCATCTGCAACTTCACTATTCTCTCTTGCAGAATCTCCTAGGGAGGATGGAGGCAAACGCCAAGAATTCAATAATATTTCACTAATATATACGACGGCGGCCAGCATCATATGGTGGGAGGAAACCGGGGAGAGTCCGGGGGAAATCAACGATCATCTGCAACTTCACTATTCTCTCCTGCAGAATCTCCTAGGGAGGATGGAGGCAAAACGTCACTGAAATTGGCATGTCTTGTGTACATCGCACTCTTCCGGTGGGGAGCCATAGGACAAAACATTGTTGAGATCTTAAGCAATCCTACATAGATGCTTGGCGAAGACTGGGACAAAAAAAGAAAAGAAATAATACTCTCGGACAAAACTTTTCAGCATCTTGCCTACGTCACCGGCAAACGCTTTGAATGAACACCGGATGCGGGATAAATCTTTGCTGCAATTTTGAATATCCTGTGCATACGATGCGGCGAGACCTTGAGTAAATATTTCAGTGTCTGGCTCAAACGTTACGATGAACCAAAACTCAGTATTCCGTGCACAGCGTGGAACAAAGAATTTGTGTAACATTTTCAGTGTTCCTCCATCCAGTATTTGTAGATCAAGGATGTTTATACTTGTCAAACATGACTGAATGATAAAATGGCTATAACGAGCATTCATCTACATTACTTGTGTGTATTATTCAACACTGTGTACATGAACACTGTCTGATATGGAGTATTATTACCTTATCGTATATTTCACTCTACTAACACACATAAAGTATATTCACTTTTTTGTTCCAAGAAAAAATAGACTTTCATCTTACCCCGATATACACGTATCTCCATATTGTACACACATTATCAGAATTAAGTTGATTTTTACACACTTCACAATATACAGTGCTCAATGACACATGTCGTATGCGTAAACTTTCTGTTTATAATTGACACACTTTCTGTTTATAATTGACACGTTCTGTTTATTATTGACACACTAACAGCACATTACACATGAACTGTATGTGCTGAACACACACAATATGCCTACACACAAATTAACATCTATGTACATCCCGGCACAGTAAATATTCCCTCACAGCAATCAATATACAAATATCAATTAGCTAATGAACTCCGAAATGCATATGTTACTACAATGTAGTTCAATGCCTTATTCTGCACTGTAAAACTGTGATGCATCAGGCCAAAAAATCAACTTGAAAAAAAGTCTGAAATATAATATACAAGATGTCAGAAAATACTTATTGCAGTGTTCCACTCCATGAGTTGTAAAATGATCAAGTTAGGTTTTTATTAAATGAGTCACAACTCACTTGTTGGTCATAGTTTTCAAAACGTGTCAATGAACTTGCAAAGAGCTTGATCAGTTTGCTGATGATTTCAGTGATTATTTTACAGTGTTAGCAAAGCACATGTAATCAGATGAAACCATGCATGACTTGGGTTATGCTGTAGTAACATCCAGTGTGTTTTTCTGTCTAATGGGCAAAATACAGAAAAAAACAACAACAAATAAAAAAAAACAACAAAAACAAAAATACATAAAAAGTACAAGAAATGGCACTACACAAACAAAAGCAGTAAAATTATGCTGCATGTAAGCTGACTGCATGTGTATATATATTTGTACCTCAGACCACAGGTGCAGTGTTGTTTCTAAGATTAAAAGAATACATGCATGCATTGATTTAACTTTTCTTGATATCACACATGCTTGGATGAAAATACTACATGTTGATGGATTTTTAAAAGGAAATTTTGACCATGTTTAAAGGCAAGCAAATTTGAAAACCCTATTGTGATAGCAAGCGAAGACCATAAAAAAAATTAAGAATTAATTAAAAATTAATTAATTTTAATCAGAAAAAAGTAACAATGAAAACAAAGAGCAATAAATGAATAACAAAGTAGTAAATGTAGCACAAATATACAACATACCTTAACGTATTAAACACAATAAAAATATTAGAATGTCTGTAAGGCCCTTCATGAACAAGAAGAAGAACTTCTTTGATATCTTTGTAGTCTGTCAAATGGTTTACGATAATTGTCAATTTTCAATGGTTTGAAGCACAGTACAAAGAAGTGAAAACAAATTACGACTGCAAACATGCTTATGATATTGTATCAGACATTTTATTGGTCTTGGTTTATTTAAATACAGGGTTAATCTTTAGTTTTAGGTCAGATCTTTAGGCCAATCAAGGTCCCTTCAAAAACAGAAACTTTTGCACCCTGCAAATCGTGCTTCCGATCCAAAAACATCAGGACTACAGCCATTTAAGGCTTTAAAACCCATATCAATGAGTTCTTCTTAACAGGCATATTCTGAGGCAATTTATTCTCTCATCGGGTTATGAAGTTACCTAAGTCAGAAATCCTGATAATGTCAAATTAATAATCACAAGATGAATTTTACGTAGGGCAATGTCTGAGAATAACAACAATATTAAATATTTCGAACACTTAGCGTGTACAGACCAATCAAGTTGACATGTTTTATGATTTCAGTGATTTATCATGAACAAATTAGTGCACAATGATTAAGCAGGAAGCACATTTCAGCAGCCATCAGAGGAGGAAATTAGCAGAAAAGAAAACCTGTCATCATACTACATGTATCCCAATTTTCTGACATCCGGAAAAACACATCTTTATGGTGCGCGCCGCAGCAGCCTTAAAGCCAATAAAATAAACACGTATTTTCATTTTTTTCAGTTGTTTTGGAAGAAACCGTCATCATCAGATAACAGTACCGACAGGTCTCACTATTGTAAAATGTCTGTTAGCTCCAAAAAAAGTCTGATAATTCAATGAACTGGACTAATCATGTTCATGGAATGTGAAAACATAAACTGACCCAGAAAACAGGGTATCAAATGAATGGTCTAAGCAAAGGAAAATAAATTGTGAGCAAAGCAAGCCATAGTTTACAACACAGGCAAGAGGTGTGAGATACTAAAATGTACACTGTAAATATTCCTCATTACAAGCCTGTTGCTTGAAGACATTGCCATACAAACAATGCAGACATTGTTATTCAAATAATAGACATTACCATACAAACAATGCAGACATTGTTATACAAATAATAGACATTGCCATACAAACAATGCAGACATTGTTACACAAAGAATAGACATTACCATACAAATAATGCAGACATTGTCATGCAACTAACACAGACACTACCATAACAACATTACATTGCATTCCATAGCAATATATAAATCAAGATGTAAATCAAGGTATATATCAAGATAATGACATTAATAAGACCCGAAGATGGAATGTTTTTATATCATAAATACTTCAGCACGTTACATTTTTATTTGACTTTTGCAGTGAATGCTATCCTGTCATGACCGTAAAGATCAAAACATCAGGACTAGAGAAAACCGTGTTACAAGATAGGTGTGTGCATGAAACAAAAGAAATAGACCAGATTTTGGTTGCCATGGACTAGTCATCTTCTACGATATGACAGGAAAAAAAAGAAAAGAGATACATGGTAAATTGATGTACACTCAGCCCAGTACCTTTGTAAATACGTGTGTTTTTATAGAAAATTGCAATTAAAACTACATTATCATCAAAACAATTTAAATGCTGGCAAATTCGAAATTGACGCTTTTGAAGCAAACACATCGTCATGTCTTGCATGGCATGAGCAGCATATGATCAATTCAACTAATTATGAAACAGAAAGTAATTTCTATTACTATGCAAAGACCATTTAATATTACATCAGTTGAGACTGTTGGCAACGACTGAATGTCGAAGAATTAAGTAAAGAACAGTGCCTAAAGCAACATACATTTGACACGATATTAAGTTAAGACTAGCTTTGTGTGCAACATGCATAAATGTACACCACGACGACTGAATTGTCATACTCAGTCTCAGGAATCAAATTTGAGAACAACATTTATAAGGTAAACCTCTTACATGTACGATGCTCGCTACGTGCAATAAGTGCAGAGCTTAAAGGTTACGGTACAATACGAAAATGTTTACGCGAACACTTATCAGTATAGATGTACACACATGCATGAACACACGTGTACACATGATCAATTGGTCACGTGTATCGACACGTGCCCAGATTTCCATATTTCAGCTCACAAAAATCAACAGAACAGAAAACAGATTTCTTTTCAGCAATGTAAATAATAACTGATGATCCTATGGCATGCAATCATGAAGTACCAGATCACAACAATGACAAGTATCACAAACTGACATATCACAATATCACAAGAGACCAATAACAATCCAAGTACACACGGTACTTTCTCTGATATCCATTGTACAGGGCCTTATATGATGCCTATGCTGATTTCCGGGGCCTGTATCTGGAAACATTGCATACCCTCTGTATGTTTCCTGAAGCTGGGTGATAATGTACATATCTAGAATTGAAATTCAAAATGAAAAAAAAGGAAAAGCAAACAAACACCCCCCCCCCAAAAAAAAAACAGTTGAAACGTGTAACTTAACATCTTAATCCATGCTGAATTCTTTTTCCAAGATATGGAGGATATTAGCAATTAAGTACATCAAGAATATATATGTCACTATCAGTGGCTGACTTGACAATTCTGAGGTTAAACCTGGAATAACCCACTTTTCTACACATTTCAATATATTTTCTCACATTTAATTCACCCGACCTTAAACAAATAAAGCTAAGACAGCTTTAGAAAATTCGCATTAAGTCAAAATAGAGCTATCCTGGGCAGCACAATAATAGTTGACAATCTGCATTTAATGCTTTCATGTTTTGCGCACAAAAAAGGAACCGCTTTGTCCAAATCACCAGCTGGATTGCAGTAGTATAGAATGAATGTAATAAAATCATTCATACAAATGTTGAATTTCACCAAGAGTTAATTTATAATAATTCCTCAATTTTTGGAGACTAATTCTCAAGGTGAGTTATGTACATTTTTAATTTCAATTTGGAGACGAGGCTACATTGGTTGTGTTGGTCGATTTCAGAGTTTCATAACTGTATTGGTCCACACAGAATAATGGCCTCAAAATATGCATGGGTAAACATCTTGCAAATGTTCGAAAAGCTTGAAGACAGCAATTTCATGAGTGTTTCAATACTAATTAATAATTGGAATATTACAGTAAATGTCCACATATATCTGAGAATAAACTTGAGAATAAACTTTTTTGTACCAATAGTAATTTACAACAGGCCATAGCAGGAATCTTCAGTATCTTTGGAATTTAAATCAAATATGTAAATAAAGGTTATCGATGTAAAAAATATATGGCAAGGATTTTAAGTTAAGACTAAGATAAAACTGCAACATAATAATGCAAACGAAAATGTCAAAAGAATGTTCATAAATATAAATAAACTTACATTGGGCACCATGAAACGTTCCCAAGAAAATTAAACAATTACATGTAAGTTGTTTTTTTTTCTTTACAGAAATTCTTATCTTTTTTTCCTGAGACCTACACCTTTCCAAAATAAATCAGAAAACGTTAGACTAGATGTAAAAACTAAAAATCAGACTCTAAAAAACCTCAAAGGGAAGGGCCACACAAAATTGAAGTTATGGTGAGAGAAAAGACCATGAAAAAGTGTGTGTGAAAATACATTTGTTGTGGTTTTTACATTTTTTTTCATTAAATTGAATGCAGTATATTTTGATTGTATGGTGGATTTTATGGACTAAACTGATACCGTGGTTTGCAAGTGACGTCACACAACCTTTTGTACCCCTTTATGCTCAGCTCTGAGTTCTTGTGACGAGTACTCTTGTAATGTTTGTCTGTGTATGGAAACACTCATGTGACATTGTATTTCTACTTTAGGGCGAAAGAAGAGTCAGTCTTATGACAAGCCTTTTTACCTTTCATTCTAGTTTTTGTGATATCTTATAATCATGCTATCTTCAAATAAATTAATGATATCATTATCTTTAAATAATTTAATATACCTTTAAATCGTTCCAGATATCATAATTTCATTCCTGATATCATAAATTTATTTCTAATATCTTCAATTCAGTTACTGATATGTTGGTGTCCATTTGAGATATCATGAAATAATTTACAGACATCAGAAAAAAAAATCAAAAATATCAATAACAGAATTAAAGATGTCAACAAATACTATCTATTTCTTGATATCTTAAATTCATTTCCAGATATCACAGATTCACTTCCAGATATCATAAATTCACTTCCAGATATCACAAATTCAATTTGTTATATCACGAATTCATTTCAAGATATCATTAAAGATGGCGGCCAGAAGAACAAAACTCTTTGGCAGAGTTGCAGTTTGCAAGTCCGCTATTTTGGTTAGATCGTACGCAGTGAGTTCTGGGACAGATGGTAACGCCATCTTTAATGATATCATGAGTTGAATTCATGATACCAAGAATTTAATTCATGATACCAAGAATTTAATTCATGATATCATGAGTTAAATTAATGATATCTTTAATTAAATTCAAGACATCAAGAACTGGTCAGTATTCCAGATATCATTAAATGAATTGATGATATTGTAAATTCAATTTGCCATATCATGAATCCATTTGTTGATATCATTACATAACTTCATGATATCTTAAATTATTTTAAGATATCATGAAAACTGGAATAAAAGGTAAACTGGCTTGCCATACTGCCTGACATCTCTGGTGAACCACATTATCAATATGGTCCACAAAACCCACCAAAAAATCAAAATATTTTACTGCGTTTACTTTGGTGAAAAAAATTCCTAAAAAATTAAGGTAGTTATTTTCAGATAGAGTTTTTAATGATCTTTTCACTCACCATGACTTAATTTTTGTTTGGTCTTTCCCTTTAAAACATCTTAGAACTAAACCTAACTACAGAAAAAAACAAAAAAAACAAAACAAAACAAAACAAAAAGGGGCCTCCGTGGCTCAGTCGGTTAGTGCACTACTGCAGCGCAATGACCGAAGCCTCCCACCAATGTGGTCGATATGAGTTCAAGCCCAGCTCATGCTGGCTTCCTTTCTGGCCGTACGTGGGAAGGTCTTCCAGCAACCTGTGGATGGTCGTGGCTTTCCCCCGGTTTCCTCCCACAATGCTGGCCATCGCATAAGTGAAATATTCTTGAGTACGGCGTAAAACACCAATCAAATAAATAAATAAATACAGAAAAAAAAATTCTCCTCCACATATACATTTTTGTCGCTTAAGTTTCATGTAATACAACCGGCAATCGGAATGCTAACATCTACTTGGAACTCAACAACCACACTGAATATGTATACAGCCAATGAAGCCTACAAGGCCAGACTCAGTAAGTACAGACAATGAAGCCTACAAGGCCAGACTCAGTAAGTACAGCCAATGAAGCCTACAAGGCCAGACTCAGTAAGTACAGACTATGAAGCCTACAAGGCCAGACTCAGTAAGTACAGCCAATGAAGCCTACAAGGCCAGACTCAGTAAGTACAGCCAATGAAGCCTACAAGGCCAGACTCAGTAAGTACAGCCAATGAAGCCTACAAGGCCAGACTCAGTAAGTACAGCCAATGAACTGATATATAAGGCCAGACTCAGTAAGTACAGCCAATGAACTGATATATAAGGCCAGGCTCAGTAAGTACAGACAATGAAGCCTACAAGGCCAGACTCAGTAAGTACAGCCAATGAAGCCTACAAGGCCAGACTCAGTAAGTACAGCCAATGAAGCCTACAAGGCCAGACTCAGTAAGTACAGCCAATGAAGCCTACAAGGCCAGACTCAGTAAGTACAGCCAATGAAGCCTACAAGGCCAGGCTCAGTAAGTACAGACACATGTACAAATACATGCCACCAAAATGCAATGATCCCACATGTAATATTAAAATAAATTATAGTTAATTTAGACTCAGAGCTCCCGATGTTGGATTTCTTGTGTTGCTACTTTAGCAACATTCTAAGTAGCAACATTCCATTAAGTATATTCACTTCATTGTAAATTAGATATGACATGTACATCTATGCCTACACACGGCACAGAAACAAAACAGATACAGGTCCAGTAAACACAAATAAATCTTATAACGTTATACATGTTTGTTTAAACCACAAAATTAAATTAATGATATTTTTATGTAATTAAGTCCACACCGTCGCAAAATACGAGGTCATTTTCTTTTTACAAAGTTGTTTGACACTTTCAAACTTGTGATTCAGTTTTTTTTGTGTTTTCATTTTTACAATGCCCAACAAGATTGCTATCACAACTTTCATGCACACAATATACAATACGTGTAGCTAAACTCTCAAGTTCTTGTTTTCAAAACAATAGTACTACTTTACCCTTCACAAGATTTCACAGGACTATTTGTCAATATATATTTCATATCACTATTACACTCTCTGAGATCTCTTCATATTTGCTGTATAATCAATTTTTTTCTTCAACAATAGGTCATACCTTTATTTTCTAAAACATCACTTTCCACTGTTTTCTTAAAGAGGCCACACCAGAGGTTCTGGCAAAGAATCCATATTTGCTAATCAAGTCAAATTTTCTCTATTTACCAAGAAATTAGCTCAAATTAATGTTTCTTCTGAAAAGATAAGATTTGTACAGTACCTATATTATTTATAATGCTAAAATGATTCTGAAGGTTAGAACGTTATAAAGCCACCCCCACTATAAACTTTACGAACCTTAAATCGATTCCGAACAGTAACCTGCTCTACTCACAGGGCTGATATTTTGTGAAAGGCAATTATTTCAGCCATCCTAAAATAAAAGCAAAAATCTGACATGATTTGCACCTACTGATTTTTTGCCCCAAATCTCTATCACAGTCTCTTTAGTACATGTATTATTACTGTTTATTATACATTATTATACATTCATAATAAATACCAAAGTCTTCGTTCAACTTGTTCCTTTTATTTTTGTTTCATTCGTCATCGTACTCCACAAGGTCGTTTTCCCGGACGACCTCGGACTGGTGGTAACGCCCTCTCTCAGCGAAGTCTTCATTGTCCTCTGTCAACTGAGACGCCATGGTTGACATGGCCGGCGTGTTCGGTGTGACAATCACCTGCTCAGGTGGCGGTGGGCCGCGTCTGGTGGGGAAAACATCAGCAACATGAATGTGACAATAGTGACTCACAGCTTTATCCATCAGACCTGAGTGCTAAGAAGTAGAGGCATGATGAGAGAGAAATACAAGATCTTTCTACTGAATAACCCGTTGCATGATTCACAGTGAACAAGAGATAGAAAATGGCAGAAAAAAATTGAAAAACTGAAATTATTGGCATGGCAAATGAAAAGCAATCTGATTACTAAGAACATAATGGCGTAAGAATATTAAAAACTGGAGTTTTAAGTGTTTATTCTGTCAAAGAAACAAGTGATTTCAGGAGACATATAATCCATGCTTCATCAAGTTTGTATAAAAACTTGCTCAGTTCGGATAAAATGAATCGGCCCACAAAATTTCACACAAAAGTGGAGAAAAATTTGAGCCAGCAATTGCGCACAATCAACCAATCAGAATCACAGCGGTGTTATTTGTGCGAAAACCTATGCACGGATGCAGCCTGTTTTCAAACCTGATGAGAGAAGAGAAGACAGAACATGAGGTATCCCTTCCGCGAGTTTCTGCTGTTGTTGATGGGTTCTTTGGTAAACTTTTACGTAGCAAAAATGCACGTTCAGGAGGTTACAGATCAGAAAACAAGGTTGTAGTAGTAGTAGTTACACTATCCCAAGTGACGGAATATACATTATCATACCTGTCTACCTCTAACCCTTTCCAGTTTCCATGGTAACTCACCTGCAACAACTCTGTAACCTTCCCTTCACCCATTCATACAGATTAAACTCAGCAATACCTGTAATATCACCAATAAATTTACAAGTTAATTAGTAACTACCACCCTATAACGTCGTTAATAGCTACACAAACAGGTACTTTGTCTGTGTAAATTTGATTTACTTTCTCAAATTTTTTGAATTCTATATTTACTGTAACATTTATTTATTTAATTGGTGCTTTACGCCATACCCAAGGATATTTCGCTTTTACGATGGTGGCCAGTATTATGGTGAAAGGAAACCAGTCAGAGTCCAGGAGAAACCCATGACCAACTGCAGGATGCTGGCAGACCTTCCCACGTACGAATGGAGAGGAAACCAGCATGAGCTGGATTTGAACTTACAGCGACCACATTGGTGAGAGGCTCCTGGGCAACTGCACTGCATCAGCACCATAACTCACTTGGACATGGCTTATCTGATTAATATTTATGCATTGATACATGTACACGTTTTGTTGGGGAAAAAGGGCTCCGATTCAAATTCTGTCCATTGGTGAATGGAAACAACCTGAGACAACTGAGTTACAGGGTAAAAAACATAAAGAGCACCGACTTCTCCTTAGCTGAACACACTTACCGCTTAGATGCGACAGCAAGGCTACCAAAGGGCTCACCAAAGTCAGGAATTTGGTAATTTACGGTATTTAATAAGCACACAGAGAACCAATGATGAAACATCCCCCTTATGTCACTATGCTCTACATGTGTGCAAACCCTGAACTCAATACATGCAGTACTTTTTTAAGATACCACCCCTGACATTTTGTTTAACATAGACTCCAATACACAGTATACCAAGTTGGGAATTTGGTAATTTACGGAATTGAATACGGACACACAGAATCAACAACGGAATATCCCCCTCGTGTGATTGTGCTCTACACGTGTACTAACCCTTAGTTCAATACATGCCATACTTGTTCAGATACCACCCCGAATATTCTGTTTAACACAGATTCTGTGACATAAGTGTGACTAAGTGAGGAATTCGGTAATTTATTATATTTAATATGCACACAGAAAATCAACAATAGAATATCCCCCTCATGTTATTGTGTCTACACGAGTGCAAACCCTGAGTTCAATGCACGCCGTACTTTTTAGATACCACCCCTAACATTTTGTTTAACATTGCTCTCCCTGTTACTGGACGCCAACCCTCAGGGTATGACATAAGCTACGCCTGCCCTTAGTACAGGCAAGCTAATAAACATCCAAAGATGGACAAATAACTTCACTTTTCTCAGTTAACTGGCCTTGTATATTCTATATTTTGGCCGATAGAAAAGCTGGAAATGAATGCTCAAAAGCTGGACAAGTGAATCTGCATCAAATCCACCGTGGGCAGGACTCAAACAAGGTACCCGTGGCCCAGGGGTTAATGCGCTAGGGAAGCACAATGACACAGGAGCCACTCAGCAATGCGGTCTCTGTGACCTTGGCTTGCAATGAAGAGAGGGTTCTGAGGTATTGCACTACATTAGTGCGCTAACCCACTCTCGCCGTAGGTCATTTTATGTGAAAAGGTCTGCCAGCAACCTGCAGACGGTCAAATGCTTTTCTTTCCACAATAATGCTGCCTATCATTACGAAAGAGAAATATTCTCGAGAGCCGGTAAGGTGTAAAACACCAGTTACATACATTATACGAATAAACAAGCAAAACAAGTTAATCAAATCTGTGATTTCACTGGTCAAAAACCAAGGCTTTAAACAGAGGTCGTTTAGCCCTCTGGCCAGAGATGACCTCAGAATTGTTTGAACACTACAGGTATGTTTTATTTAACCTAAAGACAGTGGAAACAAAAAAGGACAAGAAATCTTACCTGGAAAATAGCCTGGACTTGCTTGACCAATATACACATAAACCACGATAAAGAGGGTGACTTCAGCTAGAGCGTAAATCCACTGTATACTAAACATGATCACCAAGCAGATGAAGGTCTGCAAGAAAACATGGAAATGTTAGTGTCTGTGTGTAACCATAGAAACAATATACACACAAACCACGATAAAGAGGGTGACTTCAGCTAGAGCGTAAATCCACTGTATACTAAACGTGATCACCAAGCAGATGAAGGTCTGCAAGAAAACATGGAAATGTCAGTGTCTGTGTGTAACCATAGAAACAATATACACACAAACCACGATAAAGAGGGTGACTTCAGCTAGAGCGTAAATCCACTGTATACTAAACATGATCACCAAGCAGATGAAGGTCTGCAAGAAAACATGGAAATGTTAGTGTCTGTGTGTAACCATAGAAACAATATACACACAAACCACGATAAAGAGGGTGACTTCAGCTAGAGCGTAAATCCACTGTATACTAAACATGATCACCAAGCAGATGAAGGTCTGCAAGAAAACATGGAAATGTTAGTGTCTGTGTGTAACCGTTGAAAGTGTTTTATTTTAGGTTAGTGAATGTATAGGTTCTGATGTGAGCAAGCTTGCAAGTTCACACTTCCTCCATGCAAAAAAACAGAAAGAGTTCACATCAGCCTGTGTTCATTCAACGACCTGTTTACTGTACGCCGTTTCAACAATCATTTCAACTAGGCAGCAAACTTTAGTAGACGTAAATGAAAACTCTTAATAATTTTTTTTTTTATGAATGGCGCAAGAATATGTTGAGACAAAAGACACCATGTAATAGAGTGACGTCACGGTTGCTAATGGTGATGTGCAAGATGATATATACGAGGCCCGGTCGGCATAACGGTGAAAGACAGGCAAATGTGGAAAGTGGAATATAAACATACATAATGACAATAAAGAAGGTGTCTTTGGGTCGGTAACTGAGAAGCTTTCTCACGGGTGATATAAATGTCATACAGGATACAAAGGAAAGGCTGTTACACCCTGTCATGAAAAACTCAGCAAAGGTCTGGGGATTCCATCAGGCACTGATACGTGTCCTATTCCAAGTAACTATACGAGACACACAGATTCTCTCAAACACCAGAATAATGCATATACCTATTGCTACACATGTTATTACATTACAGAGAAATTTTTATTACAATACCCAGGGACTGGTTTTATTACATAACACGGCAAATTTTATTACATTATGCGGTTATATTACATAACACTGATTTTTTTATTACATTACACGATGAGTGTTACATTACTTGTGTACTATTACTGTACACAACACAGGGTAACAAGGGCAACTGGTCATCTTGAATGAATTTCATGTAATCATAAAACCACCCAAATAGCCAATGAGAGCTTCTGAAGAGTTGATGTGAACAAAGCCTCGAGAATAGTTGAGGTGTGCAAATTTCTGAAGAGTTGATGTGAACAAGGCCTCGAGAATAGTTGAGGTGTGCAAATTTCTGGAATATTCTCTCCCCAAAGATCCAAAATAAGAACTGGAATGAGCTCCAGTACTGTAATGGTGTAAAATACCAATCATATAAATGCACGAACAAACAAGCAAATCAAGTGAGGCGAGAGAAACAACACAGATGCATGCATGAATATACTCACCCCCAGGAACGACACCCATCTGTTACAGAACTTGGAATACCAGGAGCTCCGCATTTTGATAATGTCTGTATTGGGCTTCCTGACTGGCTCTAAATGAAAACACGAGATAGAACGGTAGTTAGATGAAAAGCTGTGGAGTCCAACAGGCCAAAGATGCATGTGACATCCTGGACGTGCAGTAAATTTACTGCACCTCATCTGAAGCACTAAGAAATCCATTTGGCTTGATTCTGATTTACCGATTGACTGAATGATTCATATAACAGGGCCACTTAAAACCAGACTAGGATATGTGTTGGCATCAAAAGGCTCACTTAAGGTCTGGACACATACATACATGTATATATTATAATGAAAATTCATTTCTACATACTAAAGTTGAGTTGAAATACAACATCAACTGTTGGCCTGGTTTAGACTATACAAAAACCTCTGTTGTAAAGCTGGTTGCAGAGATCCTGTCTACCCCACTTGCATATACATGTGCATCTATTTATTTATTTATTTGATTGGTGTTTTACGCTGTACTCAAGAATATTTCACTTATACGGTGGTGGCCAGCATTATGGTGGGAGGCAACCGGGCAGAGCCCGGGGGAAACCCACGACCATCCGCAGGTTGCTGGCAGACCTTCCCACGTACGGCCGGAGAGGAAGCCAGCATGGGCTGGACTTGAACTCACAGTGACCTCATTGGTGGGAGGCTATCTCTTTGTCATTGCGCTGCGATACCGCGCTAACCGACTGAGCCATGGAGGCCCCCCCATGTGCATCTAATGTTTCCCTCCAGATTGGGATATTTCTGCACAGGATGAAAGCTAATGCTTGGTTGAAAAGCTAAATCACTGGCAGGGAACAGTATGTTCAAATGAACAACACTGTTTCTTCTGTTTCATGTGGTGTGCCACAAGGTTCTATATTAGGCCCTGTCTTGTTCCTTATATACATCAATGATATATCAAAAGCATGTCCAGTACTGGAAATCCTCTGGTTTGCTGACGAAACCAGTCCTTTTGGCTCCAGCGATGATGACACCAGTGCTGACGACACCGGTGCTGATGACACCATTGCTTTTGGCTCAGTTGATGATGACACCAGTGCTGATGACACCAGTCCTTTCGCCTCCAGTGATGATTTTCAAGATTTGTTTACTCTTATGTCCAATGAATTAGATAAACTTAACACCTGGCTACGCTCTAATTAACTTTTGCTCAATATCAAAAAGGCTCATTTACATCATAGCACCACATTAAATATCCAAAACCTAAGCTTACTTGGACAACCAATACAATACATTGATTCATTCATATTTCTAGGAGTAACTTTTAACAATAGACTAACTTAGAAAACCCATATAAGAGATATCTGTAAGAAAGTGTCAAGAGATACTGGGATTATAAACCATATCATGGATAATCTGAAAAAGAAAACACTGTATATTTTATACTATTCTCTCCTTTATCCACTATCTATCATACTGTAACATTCTCTGGGGAAATACTTATAAAGCTCATTTATTTGTTCTACAGAAAAGAGCTGTACACGTTATAACACTCTCCCTCCAATCCACTTATTGTTCAACAAAAGATACTCCCACTGTGTAGTCTCAATAAACTGTTAACATCTCAGCCAACTTACAAATTTTTCCATCACCCTGAAATTTTACCTACTTCGTTTAGAGCCTATTTCCTTAGACTGTTGCAAATACATATGTATCCAACCAGAAAGACAGGCCATTTAGCACCAACAACCTTACAGTTTATACTTGCAGAATACAAGGTCAAAATGTCTAGAATATCTTGCCCTGTCACCTGAAGTGTTGTGACTCATTTTCATTGTTCAAGAGTATAAGGACGACCTAAGATACTCACTAATATGTCAAACTCCATGTCACCTTCGCTCACACGAATTGTCGTAATTACGAAAAGTTATTCGCTGTATTTGATCACATGTTTTGTTCAACAATGTAGAATCAAAATCAATAAATTCACTATCAGCAGATATTATTCATTTAAAGTGTTGCAGGGATAATACAAGCCCTCGGAGGCTTCTACTCCTGACCAGTTACCCTTTCGATGTGATTTAGTTCTATACATTATAGCTTTGTTTGCAGCAGTTTTGGTACTTCTACCGTTTTCTCTAATGATCTGTGTACGTGTAATTGGTGAATAAACAAACTCTAACTCCAACTGTTAATATCTGTAACAGGCACATGTACTTCACCCAAAATGTTCTTAGCACTTTCAATCATGCACCTTTTGAGCTAAGATTTTCCAAGCTCTAGGGGTGGGGAGTTGATAACCACTGATCCATTGCCACAGTACCAGAGTCATCCCCTCCCGCATAAATGCAGTCCACAGTTATCACCAGAAAACATGGTTGCAGAGCAGGTAAAAAGGTTGAAACACATCTCACCATAACAATGTGCACTTCTTAGCAACAATAGCCCTGAATTCTTTTTTAAAATGCTGCTTGCTAACATGTAAACAAGAAATCTCACACAAATAGTGGAAAAGACAACAAGATTTCCCTGGTTCAACCTGGGTCTATAATTCTAGGACTGAATTACCCTAAATGACCTAAAATTCCATGCATAACTAATTCGCTTACTTTTCCTGATTCTGAGAGTTCCTTTGACATTAGACAGTGATTTTGAGGGTTGGTTGGAAGGTTGGATGATACCCTACTGGAAAAATGTATGTTTAAACACCAGAAAATGACATTTTATGACATTTACTTGCCTTTAAACATGCACCTTTTTGGATGAAATTTTGGGTCATCTACAGTACCTTCTTGTGGAAATTTATGTCACTGGGATTCAGACACTGAAAACCTGTCCTAAGATAAGCCTCAGGTTTATAAGTGTAGATAACAGGGCTGTCAGGGCTATATATAGGGGCCTCCATGGCTGAATCCTACTACTGCAGCACAATGACCCGGGAGCCTCTCACCTATGCGGTCGCTATGAGTTCAAGCCCAGCTCATGCTGACTTCCTCTCCAGTCATATGTGGGAAAGTATGTCAGCAACCTGCGGATGGTTGAGTGTCCCCCGGGTTCCAATCGATTTTCGCCCACCATAATGCTGGCGGCCGTTGTGTAAGAATGACAAGTGAAAAATTCTTGAGTACAACATTAAACACCAATCAAATAAATAAGTAAATCAGCAGTATATTTACTGTAAATCTTCAACCTTTTTAACCACTAAACAACTTTCTTCAGTGGAATTTATACATAAAATGCTTAGGAAAATAACACTAAAAATGATTGTGTGATTAAAGATGCAAGCTTCATACAACTGTGCAAGATATTTCTCTATATCCCATAGTTCTGTCAGAATGTTTCAAAATACAGGTTTCAGAAGTGGTTGAAAAGGTTGAGGAATTAGCGTATGTAAGGTTGGGTGAGCCCCAAGATAAATGTATTTAACAGACAAATTCCAGTAGGTAGGATTAAAAGTCGCTGTGCCTACCTCCGCTGCCGTCCAGAAGTTGTGCAGTATCATGACCCTCGTCCAAGGATGGCCGCCTCTTCGTTGCGTCGAAGTCTGGAGACACCGGGGTGTTGGGTTCGCTCGGGCTTGCAGCGCTTCCCTGGCGAACAAGACTATGGCCTCTCTGGTGAAGGCGCTCTGGAAACAGTTTGTCTAAGTCTGTAGCGAATTTTTGAAACGAGTCTTTATGTGTGGTTTCCTGTGTCATGTGACCCGTAGAGCCATAACTCGACTTGCCGTTGGGAAGCGCTGATTGGCCAATATCTGCCTGTTTTGACACCTGCTGCGATCCGTTGTAAAAGCGCGACTCACGCTGCTGGCGTTTGTCGTAGCTCATGGCTAGAGCAAAATAGGAATAGTCAATGGCCGCGTAGGTCATCATAAATGCTGTGGTTACGATCGGAGCCAAAGTGTTGACCTGGCCGACCAAAATAAACAATATGACGATCAGGAAAATAACCACCAGGGCGTAGACTGGTACCTTGTTTGGACCGCGCTGAAAATATAACAGAAAAAAAGAAATGTTCAGACGCACATATACCAAAGAAAAAACGGGGAGAAAAAAATTCAGCACAAAATCTTATTCCATGTTCAATCTCACGGATGAAGCGTTATGAAGAACCCATAACTGTTCGACCTTTCCACAAGTTAGCACAAGATGTTTATCAGAGCTTATTCTGAACCCCAGTGACTGGCGTGGGTGGGGCCTCTTGTCTAGTGTCTTTAGTGTGGCAACATATAAATTAGTGTACGGATACATATAAATTATTGCATGGCGACATATAAACTAGTGTATGGCAATGCATGAAATGTCAGCATTGGGTCGCAACTACTATAAAGAGACACTTTTGATCTACAACCAAAATAATACTGGAACTGACCTTATACCCCAATAGTTCGCCCCTGAATTACCTCCCTTGATGACTGATAAAATTATACTTTTGTGAAGCCATACAGAGGCCAACTCAACCAATGTGGAGTCTTCCAAATTGCACTGAAAGATGCTATCTTATTTGAGAAAAGACGAAGGAATTTGGTTAAATATTTGCATACTACTGTGACAGAAGTTTTCTATTGTTTCTTTCATTTTTAATCCCATCAGAGCTCACACAAAGAACACCAATAGGCAAAAGGGTGGTCCCCTGTACATTGAAACAAATCATAAATTATAAGTTTTAATTCTAACGCAATGATTTAACTTTTGACTGCAAATCTGCAACATTATACTCTGTCATTGAAACGACTGGCTGTGTTATCAAAACAGATTTGCCCACACCCAAGCTCCTCAACCTTCCCCTTAACCCCTGACATGTACCTATGGGACTAGGAAGTTATTTGAACAGTTATTCAATACCGAATTAATTTTGAGATAAACATCCAGTCACGGGCAGGTACAATCAAGATCAAAACATTTTACAACAAATACAGGAGGCTTACCCCATTCCCAAGGACCTTGGTGGCAAAACATGTTATAACAACTTCTGGAGGCTTACCCCATTCCCAAGGACCTTGATGACAAAATATGTTATAACAACTACTTGAAGCTTACCCCATTCCCAAGGACCTTAATGACAAAACATGTTATAAGAACTACTGGAGGCTTACCCCATTCTCAAGGACCTTGATGACAAAATATGTTATAACAACTACTTGAGGCTTACCCCATTCCCAAGGACCTTAATGACAAAACATGTTATAAGAACTACTGGAGGCTTACCCCATTCCCAAGGACCTTGATGATAAAACATCTTATCACAACTACTTGAGACTTACCCCATTCCCAAGGACCTTGATGACAAAACATCTTATGACAACCACTGGAGGCTTACCCCATTCCCAAGGACCTTGACGACAAAACATGTTATAACAACTATTGGAGGCTTACCCCATATCCACGGACATTGATGACAAAACATGTTATAACAACTACTGGAGGCTTACCCCATTCCCAAGGACCTTGATGATCGGGATGGTGTTTTCGTTGGCGATGGACTGGAGGATTCTGGGAGGTCCGTACAGACTGCTCATACAAGATGACACAGAGGATATATATAGGCCAGCTAACCAGAGGACACCCACGATGGACACCTGCAGGAGTAAAGGTGCTGTATTTGATTTATTGACTCATTGTTTAATTAATAAGTGAGATGCATGTACAGTAATTCTTCAAACTTTTGGCATATTTTGCAATATGTTTGTTTCTCTGTGTAGACAGATAAAATTATAGTTCTTGCTGAAAAAACCTTGAAACTGGCCAACCCAATTAATGCTTCTCCAAAATCATACCATATTAAAAATGTCCATAAATTCCACAGTTGCTTTTTCGTACCAAACTACTGAGGATTTAGGGTAGAATTCTTGAGCAGAGCAGCCATATTAGGGACAAACAAAAGCACAAAGTGTTTTATGTCGATTCCAATACAGACTTCAACAAGAGCCTATAAATACGCAAAGTTATTGACTTGTAGTTATGCTATTAAGTGCCAAGTTCCACTGTGTCACACTGATTCGAATAAACTGCATGAAATCTGCTGATTTTTCAGCTGAGGTTTATACATGTACAATGCTTGGAAATACGTTTGTCCTACCCCTGGGACACAAATTTGTCCTGCACACTAAAACCGCTACAATCTGGCTTTATATCGTACTGATATTTAATACTGTACTCAAGAATATTTCGGGCCCACCATGGGCAAGGGGGTTAGCGCACCATAATGACCCAGGTGCCTCTCTCCAATGCGGTCGCTGTGAGTTTGCTTGCTCTCCAGCAAAGAGGTGGGATGGTCCGCCAGCAACATGTGGATGGTCGTAGGTTTCATCCAATTTCTGCCTGGTTTCCTCCCACTATATTGCTGGCTGCCGTCGTATATGTGAAATATTCTTGAGTATGGGACAAAACACCAATCAAATCAATAAATATATCAGTCAAGAATATTTCATTCAACTTTTACTTTCGAAGAAGCAGTGGGAAATTAGAAGGAGCTATCCTTGAATGCATGACCTCATTGATCATTGACTATGGAATTTCAATGCTTGAGAAAGGCCTTAGTTCCACTGGGCCTTTGGCCTATAACTCAGCTTGAGAGTTCAGTAACATGTACATGTGGTGAGGTCACTCACCTTTTCAGCAATGTTGTAATCATCCTGCAAGGAAGCTCTAGTGCAGGTAGCTCCCAGCACAATCGTGAAAGACAGGTAGAGGCAGGTGCTGAAACCAATCAGAAACACTAATGATGTGAAACCAATCAGAAAGTCTAATGATGTGAAACAATCAAAAACACTAATGATGTGAAACCAATCAGAAAAACCAATGATGTGAAACCAATTAATAACACTAATGAGACGACACCAACCCAAAACACTAATGATGTGAAACCAACCAAAAACACTAATCATGTGAAACCAATCAGAAAAACTAATGAAGCCAATTAACAACCCTAATCATGTGAAGCCAATCAGAAACACTAATGATGTGAAACCAATCAGAAAAACTAATGACGTGAAACCAATTAATAACACTAATGACGTCAAACCAACCAAAAACACTAATGATGTGAGACCAATCAAAAACACTAGTGATGTGAAACTAATCAAAAACACCAATGATGTTGAACCAATCAGAAAAACTAATGATGTGGAGCCAATCAGAAAAACTAATGAAGTGAAACCAATCAAAAACATTAGTGATGTTAAACCAATCAAATTCTGTTTTCATACTCAACATACTTTCATTTGATATGCTGACTTTGAAAGCTTTTTTGATGCCATTCTCTTCTTTAAACCTCTGATCGAAATAAATCCAAAACACTAACATCATACTTATAAAATCAAAAATAATCAAAAACTGTTTCCATGACAACATTTTATATCATGGAAGAAGGGGATGGAAGAATTCATTCCATCCTTCATCAATTCCATCAATCCCCAAATCCATGAATCCAGCAATTCCATCAATCCATCAATTCCATGAATCTATCAATTTCATCTTTCCATCCATTCCATCTTTCCATCAATTCCATCCTTCCACCAATCAATTTCCCTTGCTCACCTGACTCCCAATGCAGACAGCGTGCCGGTGGGAATGTTGTTGAAGGGATCGGCCAGATCCCCGCTCATGTTGATCCCTGCTAAAATCCCCGTAACAGTGGCGAAGAAGAGCCCAAAGATGCTGAAGAAACTTTGTCCCGGAAGATAATCTGGGCCGGAGTTGTTCCTTAGGTTGACTAGGCTGTATCCCGTCACGCCAGCCTCTGTAAGGGCAAGGTTTGGAGGATTTATAACAAGATACCTGGCATGACGTACATGTGGTACATGTGGTCTGTCCAGCATATAAAAATTTCATCCATGACGAAGTGGCTCAATTTCCCTCACTCTCATAGTCCTACTGGCCTTAGAAAGGTGTTTTGAGGTTTGTCATGAAGGAATGATGATGTCCTACCATGCCTACTAGGAAAATGTAAGTTTTAGCTTTAAAAACAAATTTCATGGCATGTTTTATTTGCCTCTACAAATGCACTCACTGGGGGTGGAAATTTCAGGCCAGTTACGGTATACACTGGTATATGTACTGGCATTATGGTACTGCAGTGTGTTAAACAAATACCTATCTAATAGGATTTACAAGTAACAGAACACCAATTATGCAGTTTATATTACATAGAAAAAAGAAAATGGAAAGAAAAAAAATTTACCTGTACAATAAAATAGGTAAAACTTAGATTTAGCCATAGATAAAATTTTAGGGTGCAGTATTTTCCCCATGAGGGACAAAGAATAGGATATGTGTCACAATACAGCATTTACTTTCTGTCCACCAGCTAAGCTTACATGTATATATGTGTTAGTTGGCTTCCCAAATGGCAATAAAAATTATTGTACTTGTTATATTTTCATTCGGGTATTACCCTGCACTGAAAAGCGTTTCATTTTCAAGAAAGCCCTCAAATTTGGGTATGGAGGAAACTGCACACAACACAAAGGGAAACTAAGGCTCTTTATCAAGTACTGAAAACATGAATAATTGTCAGGAGCCTGCAGGAGCTGCTTCATTCCTGTCTGAGAGCCGACTGGTCAGGGGACTGTCATGATCCAGGGCAAGTCAGAACTCCACCTTGTAAGCTTGAAACCAGGTGGCTGACATTCTTGAAAATGCTCTCATGGAGAACGTACTAGAAAGATCCATATTATCCAGGTTATATAATACTGAATCTATGTGATCCAAGTATTTGTTAACTTAAATATTTGACTGTTGTTTTAAGCAGAATAGCTCCCTTATATGACAGCGGCCAGCATTATGGTCGGATGAAAACTGGGCCAAGTGGGATGAAACAGGGCCAGGTTTTTAAATCTTTGTCCAAGAAATGTGATAAATCACTTGTACATATAACCATGTACAATATGGTTCTGACCCATTTCTCTAAAGTGGTGTTTTCACAAAAATGTCAGACACCTGGCTAGCTGGATTCTGTAGATGTAGTTAGGCAGACAAAGAAATTATTAGCTGACACAAGGGGAGATAACCCCTCACCCGGGTCGGTGTGGAGGAAAGATCCCACGATGAGGTCCATGGTGGAGAGGAAGAGCGCGATCAGGAGGAGGAGCTGGAGACGAATCACCCACTTGACGCCCGCCACGTTGATGCCCATGAGGAGGAGGGTGATGCCAATGGCCACGCCCCTAGCAATCCAGGGGTTGTCCTGACCTGCCAGTACCATGATTGACTCTCCGAACCCCATCACGGCCAGGGAACAGCTCACAGCCTGATGGGGGAAGGAGGAGGAAAATGGAAACAAGAATGTTTACTTATTTATTTGGTGATTAAAACAAGATATTAAGTACTTGAGAATTGAGCTCATAGAGGAGAAGACCTGGAAAGTATTGGGCAATTTGTGGTAAAAGAGTGTAGTTTGAAAATTTAAAAAAGGACCATCAGTTATTTTTTTAGATTTTTTTAGTTCCAAGGCAACAGATTTTAAGGTACGTCATAACACAAACTCAATCACTAATAATAAATACCTGCATGTAAAAGGGGAAATAACTGTGAAAATGGTGACTGTGAAATTTTGATCAATCAGAACACAGGATTATGTAAAGCCCGATTCGTGGATATGACATGAATCTGGCCGTTAAATCATTATCATTCTGCTTCTGAATGTACGTAACGTTACTCGTACACGGATGTGAATTCAACTTGATTACAGAGAGATGGCTGCTAATCCTTGTTTTGTCAATGCACATACAAGAACGAAGAGCTGGATGCCAGACTATGTAAATTTTGGATGCACAAACAACGTGTCAAATACAGATGGGAAGGAGTTTCGCTTAGCATTTCACTGCTTGGCAGCCCATGGCCCGATTCACATCAATCAGCCAGCATCGGGTCAGTAAAATGTTGGTGTCTTCTGACAGTAACGTGAGCTTACGGTGATGAAGCATATGTTTCTTAGAGAACGTCAAAACAATTATTAGATGGTGTTTTTGCAATCTTCAAGCCTTATAACAACTTATGTTATACTTCCCCGGACTTCTCCTTTAAACGGATGCATGGCAGTCAGGCTTATGGGCAGAAAAAATCAGAATGAAACATTTTCTATCGCAAGGTACTTGAAAAAACTTCTGATATCACAGACCCTTGATGGTTTGAAGCCTGAGACATTACTGTCCAGGGGACTAGTGGCCAAGGTCTGCATATAAGGCCATGATTGAAAATAAGTTCGGTTGGTGGCAAGTTGACTGACATTCCCAAAAAAGATATTGACTCAAAAGTTTTCACTGGATGTCTCTCTTTTTCCCTTCAAAGTTAATTCCTTCAAATATTTTTTTTTTCACAAACTAAAAAAACAAATATTTAACTGATTCATCCTATATTTTCCAGGAGAGTTGCAAACAATGTTTTACGGATGACATATTAAAACCCAAAGGGTAAATATCATAGTTGTGCATTTACTTGCATTTACTGTAGCTGATATTTATGTACAAAAAAGACGTAACAGGAATGACTTCAATAGTCAAATTTTGTCATGAATGATATTTAACATTTTTATACATCACACATGGTTTAACACAAACATGTAGTACTTCTGCAACACATTTGTTAAATTTTACATACATGTACCTGCAGTGACATCTCTGCAAAGTAAGATTATCAACTTTCAAAAGTTTGTCATGGTTTTCTCAAAACATGTTTGTTAATATTACCACATTTCAACGGTTCAGCATAATGCACCGGTTATTTGTTTTTGGTGCATTTTGTCACGACAGATATGTTGAATTTATCATATTTATTCACACATATTTGTCCTATTTTGTCACAGCATCATGTGTGTTGAAAGTGTCACAATCTGCCACAACATGTCTGACACAATTTGTCACAACATGTCTGACACAATCTGCCACAACATGTCTGACACAATCTGCCACAATATGTCTGACACAATCTGCCACAACATGTCTGACACAATCTGCCACAACATGTCTGACACAATCTGCCACAACATGTCTGACACAATTTGTCACAACATGTCTGACACAATCTGCCACAACATGTCTGACACAATTTGTCACAATATGCTTGTAGATTTTGTCACATGTACAAGGCCTAATTGTAGGTCAAATAAGAATGATCAAAATACATGTATCTCTGCTGAAATTTCTTTCAATTTCATGAAGGGTTTTACAAAGCTACACAGCAACTCTAAATGCAGGGTTCCTGCTCTTTTGTCGTACACCAATTCCATGACTTTTCCATGACCATTCCATGACTTTCCATGACCATTCCATGACTTTTCCATGACCTTTACCAGGTTTCATGGACTGACAAATCGACAGTGAGTCAGATTGTTGTTTAACGTCAAATAATGTCAAGTAGGAAACGATAGCTCTGTGCAAAAGTCATCTCCCCAATCAAATTGCAACATAACCTTTGGGTTCGTAGCTATTTCTGTGCTTATACATCGGGCGCGCGCAAGAATGTGGGATTTTCATTATGATTTGGAAGAACATATGTATTCATGTTATTTTTAACAGCATAACTGAATTTCTCCATGACCTCTGAAACAAATCCATGACTTTGTACAACATTCCATGACTTTTCCATGCCTGGAGATAGATTTAAAATTCCATGACTTTTCCAGGATTTTAATGACCCCTGGAACCCTGGATAAGTGATAAATGGATAAGTATTTAGCCTACAAAAGAACTACTTAAATACATATTGTGGGGTAAATTTGCGTTTTGTCAGAATTTGTCGCAGTTCGGATTAAATTTAGGCAAAATGTCTCTGGGCAATTGATACATCACTATTTGAAACACACTAGGATCTTGAAGAATGGGAAGGTGCTGCATTTTTTAATCTCGTGAGGTGGTGTTAGTGTGAGGCTGCACCTTGTGCCATTGCTACATTAAAGACTGATTGCAGCAGAGTGTCTTCACTGCGACAACAACAGTCTGGTCTGTAACGCTGCGCTGTCTTTAATGTGACATCATTTACTTATTTATTTGATTGATGTTTTACACCGTATTCAACAGTTTCACTTAATTGACGGTGGCCAGCATTATGGTGGGAGGAAACCGGTGACATCTTCATGGGCATTTGGTGGGATCCCACGAGGACCAAAATATACACACCTGTGCAAAGCAGTAAATAATTCCACACGCTCCTCCGATACGCGCACCAAGGACGTGAGACAACAGGAAGTAGATTCCTCCACTCTCCATGCGACAGCGCTCGCACACCCCAATAGCACTCAGCGCTGCGATCAGCGCCACGGCAACGCTCATCAACACTACCAAGATGGAGTAGCCTATCCCAGCATTCCCCTGAAAAAACAAATCAAACACAAATCAAAATCATGCTCAGTTTCTCACAGTACAGTACAGTCTATTCAATGGTGCTTTATAAATATATCCAACAATATTACATCTACATGAAGTCCTACATGTATATGCTAGCACTCAGGTTTTCTTTGTCAGATAGCTGCAATTTTTAACATATACAATGGCAGGCTGCTCTGGAGGCTGGGTGGAGGTACAGTAATCTGAGAGACCTGGCAAGTTACAGAACTTATCTGGGCTTAAACTCACAGTTATCACAATGGCCAGAGGCACCTGGGTCATTATTCTGCATTGACTCACTAACACCCTCGGCCACAGACGCCCCGACTGGGGGTTTTAAGCTGTACTCAAGAGTATTTCATTTATACAACAACAGCCAGAAATATGGTGGGATGAAAGCAGGCTGGGCCTTCAGGAAAACCACGATCATCCGCAGGTTGCTAGCGAACCTAATTCCACGTACGACTGGAGAGAAACCAAGCATGAGCTGAACTTGAACTCACAGTGACCACATTTGCTGAGAGGCACCTGGGTCATTACGATGCACTGGCACGCTAATCCCACTCAGCCCCTCAAAAGAGCGAGGAGTTACATGTATACATGTAAATATACCTACCACGATCCAACCCATCCGGAGAAAGATCACAACGCTGAGAATGGTGATCATACATGAGGTGAACACACCATCCCATGTGCCAAACAACACGGGCTCCGAGATGAAAAAGTTCGCCTTCCACCAGGGCTTCTGGGATAGGTGCTGGAGACAAACAAAATATTGCAATGTCATATCCTTGCATTATATCGATTTCCTACTGGTACATGTAAATAGTTCTATGTTCAACTGATTATTGCAATTCATTTACTTATTCCATTGGTGCAGTCATGCAATTTTCATTTATTGATCATACAACATTAAAGTAATGGGGATTCTAGCAAAACCTGCTGCAACTGAAGATTATTGCCAGCAATAGAGAGGCCGTCAGAATGGTAACAGAACAAACACCAGGTGCGATCAAAATTTATCGATGATAAAACTGTACGTAAATTCTTACTAGTCGTCGCTACCGATCTTGATCAAATGTATACGCATTTTCATCGCAGAGTGCCACTGATTTCATGCAATCACGCCTCTAACACAGGTAAACAGGAGTTTGCCAACAATTTTTTAATCATTTAAATGCGACCGCATTGGTGGGAGGCTTTCGGTAATTGCGCTGTGCTAGCGCACTAACGAACTGAGCCATGGAGGCCTCCCGACCATGACCAAATGATTGCCACAACCTGCATCTTGTGTACACTCTTGTGCACACTCTGCCTGCCTGAATATAAGTATATTGACTTAATTGACCATGTTTAAAATTGCTCAGTTTTCCTGATTCTGAGAGTTCTGTTGGATTGAGAAATGTATTTCAAGGTTTCATTGGTCTGTAGGAAGATACGCTATTGAATAAATTTTCAGCACTAAAACCAATATTTTATGAAATCGCATGAAATTTGCATCTCAAGACGAATTATTTGGGGCTGAACTATAGGTGATTTACAGTAGTCTGGTACTTCTAACAATTCACATCATTTTTTTTTTTGCGTCATTAAAATACAAAAATAATGAAATTATCAATGATTCCCTTCATTCATTTAAATTCTATTTAGAAAAAATAAACTTTGTTAAGTCCTGGCTGTCTATATATCTATTGATGTGTAAATCTTTTCCACCTAAAGGAGGTACATTTTAAGGTTTATCAAACAAAATATTTCTGCCATTTAATAATAAGTTGCATGTATCTTGCAATCCACTCTCATATACAGGTGTGCATGTACACATAAATTTCAACATTTTTTTGAATACAAGTATAAAAAGTTTTGTTTTGAAGTAAAAGACAGCTCGTGACTCAGGCACTGTTCATTAAATAGATTATAAAATTCACTCTCGAATGTAAAAACCTATTTGAAATCGTATGAATTCGTAGCTGAATCATCTTTGTTTGAAGCGTGGAGTATCATGCTGCCGACTGGGGATCTGAAGGCGCCCAAGCTTTTAAGCTTATAAGGGATTGACTAATCAGAAAGCTAGGAGATATCAGCTGCTTATAAGCTGTGCCGTAAATGTTCTGAGTTGTCTGTCAGTGTAACTTGTAATAACAGTGGGGTAGCACACTTTAATTTTATATGTTTTAATTATAGTAAGTACATGGGTAAACAACACTGCAAAGTATTTCCAGACCATTGTGTTGTTGCAGGAGTAAGTTTCTTGCTCATTTTATGTTATAAATTTACATATATACTTAAGTTACAAACACAACCTTAGCAGCCTATACAGTCTCTGGTGACAAGAGTATTCCACGCTTGGAACAATTACGTCACCATGTCACAGCCCAGACAGAATGGCTGCGCGTCATGCCAGGCGATGGTGCATGGTCAGATGTCAGTTTCCGCTGTCGTTAGAAAAAATAGTTCATCTAAATAAACACATTATTGCCCAACTTTTTGGCAAACTTAACTTACAACATGCACAGCCTTTCACTTCAAATAGTGTAAAATTTTGTCGAATGTCATGAATGTTAGGAAATCAGAATTATTAATTATCAATAAATAGATACATGTACATGATGTAATAAATCCAAGCCTCACCTCATCTTCGTGGAAAAGCTCATTGCCCTTGGCTGGTTCCGACTGGTCGTAGCCCCCCTCCAGGTGATGGTCAGAAGGGGAGGAGTCTCGCTGGTAAGATCCCGCCTCCTGCTTTTCCGGATTTAGACCAAACCGGCTCCAATCTGGCTTCTTCTTCTCTTTCTTAGCTGTGGCCGACATCAGGACTGTACTTTCCGTATCTGAACTATCAGTCATAGTTTTACATCCAACCCAAGCCAAGCATATGGCCTTGAACTCTTCTTCTGACCTTGACCTTCAGTTATACATCAGCTACAAACATTGTCATAACACAGGTTTCCACAGAATTTTGGCAACAAACACGCAAACGCTTTGAATTCACTGCTCGCAGATTTGCACAAATCCGGTGAAATTCAAACAGCATTCAGCAAAGCGTAGAATTTCCAACACAACACAGTCTTTGGCACTGTCCAAATATCACCATATGGTTGCCAAACCCGATGCCAATGTACGGCACCAATAGGCTGTTCTCTGAAAGCTGGCAATACCACGATCAAAACGGCGATACTGTTCCACAGTTAAATCAATGCTGGACCAACACACAAACCCCCGGATCAATGACAGCTCATTGATCTTGATTATGAAAAACTCAGGGCTCTTTTGGCATTGGTGCAAGGTTTGTAACTGATTCTAACGAGCCCCACACGTTTGGCACTTCAGCGGCAAAGCCTTGTGTTGTCCTTCAGTATATCAGGCACACTGCTTGCTGTCCACTTCCTTCCACAGGCACCCTGTAAGATAACTTGGTGTTACAGTGACCGCTGTACCACCGGGCTAATCAATGTCCAAACTGGAAAAACGCAGTTGCCACGGGAACTGATGATTACATGGCAAATGAGCTGACCAAACTGTGTGGCTATTTAAGACTGCATGCAATCCAACAAGATCAAGTGCAGCTGTTCAATATTGTCTAACAGTCCACAGCTGCTAATTAATTAAGAGTCCAGCACGGCAACTATGACTTAGCGGAGCCTTTGCTGCTCTCCGACAGGCAAGAGAATCACAAGAACACGTGACAGTGTTTACGAACAATCTAAAAGATACGATCCAAGATGGCTGGCCGGAGTATGAGCCGTTCCTTGAATTATAACATAACTGATCGGATCAAGGATGCTTTGGGTTGCATGAAAAAGTGGGACTCGTATCAGTTGTGAAGAGTTCCTTGTCACAAAAAATTCCCTTTGAGCTGATTCAAAACACATATGTCTTCGTGGCTCCGTGGAATGCAGCTTTCCACACGTTCTCTTACTCCCTTCAGTCAGTGAGTCCCCGCTCTTCCTGGCACAATGCAGTGTGCAGCAGTATCACACCTACACACCACACACTCGTACTGTCTATTATTGGCGGCTTTAGAGGCTTATATGTCAGGGCAGCGCGCTATTGATTTTTGTCTGTCACTGTGACAGCTCAAACGAGACTACGGGCAGGCTTTATACTGACTCCAGATGGTGAGGGAGGGCCTGCAGTGTTCACAGTATCACAAGGTTATAAATGTATTAGGAGGGGTAGGAACATGAGTGGGGAGCGTGGGGGTGATTTGGGAAGGAGGGGTGGACTTCTGAGGGTCAATTAATGACGGCCAATTCATGGTGACTACAGAGCACCTCACCAACTGTCCTCACAACCATACCCATTAGTCTGACTTAATGCCAGGAACAATTAGTTAACAGTTGCACTATCTACAGTATATACTAGTGTTGCACTCTTTGCTGTGGTAAGGTAACGTGTAATGCTACCTATATAAGTACGTCAGTGTAGTGCACAATACTGCTTTAACAATAAAACACAGAGACAGAAAATCCAGAAAGTCAATTCAAGTCTAACACTTATAAATTACTTTCTTACACCTAAGATCTAGAACACTTACATACATACTTGTACTGTTAAGTACTGCTTACATAAATGTATATATATAAAACAATGTATATTATATATAAATATGAAACAAATGTTGCTTTCAGCAATATTCATAAACTTTGATATCACTGGATTTTCAAATCACCAAGTCACGTTGGTCAAGCAACATTAGCCGTGAGTCTGTGCCAAATCTGACCTGTAGATAAATACGTAAGGTGTTTACAAAGCTAACAACAAAAACATCAAAGCTGATAAAATTTCAACCCCTTGAAAAAAATTCTCCAAGTCCAAAAAAAAAAAAACAAAAAAAAAAAAAACAAGATGCTGCTCAATGAAGGTTTACAAAGAGATTTGGGAGACAACATACAATGGACAATTGCAGTACCAATTACTTCATGCCTCAGCCCCCACAGATGTAAAATTTCAGTCTCAATCCAAAAATTCAGGTGTAATTCAATATGTTAGTAAACTTATGAACAATATAAATTACAGGTAGATTTAGATAAACATCAAGAATTTGTACAGACTATAGCTGTATGAACAAGAAATAACCCTCATATATTACTGTAAATTGTCTTTGCGAAAAAATGGAGCCTGCTGTTTGTAAAATTACAAATGTATGTTAAATCATTCATAGCTAAATACCTGAAGTTCATTAATGACATTACAATTATGACAACCATTCAACAATGATGCTTCACAGGTGTCGATTCCTTCCAGAATTCAACAGCCTAAGATCAAACTTCTATGGGTTATGTTCAGTCACTACACTTTGTAGTAATATGACTGCACCCATTGTGCTGTCTTCTCTCTGCACTTCCTTCTCAAGTGGTTGTGATGTAATCTACAAAATACAAATGAGGCACGAAATACTAAATTAAAATAATAAAAAAATCCGGACTTTACAACTGAAACCAACTTTTTTCAGTTAAGCTAACTAATGTAATTTCCTTTATGTAATTATACTGTTACGCTGTAGTGATCAAAAGAAAAATGAAGTTATATTGATTGAAAAGACCATTCTAAACTGTATCAGAAAATACTCACAATGATTTTTTCAGATTTTGTTTCGCCAAATCAAATGCAGTCAAATGTTTGGATTGTATGGTGGGTTTTATGGGCCATATTGATACTGTTGGCCGACTCTTCTCTGGCCCTAAGGGAGAACTATAATGTCGTATTAACTTTCCATATGCAGGCACACAACAGGCCATCGTTTAACATGTGTTTGTTGGGCGTAACCAGATCGAGACTTCAAAAAGTGCCTGACTCAAAACATTTTATTGGAATTTTGATAAAAGCCTTTTTTAAAAAATTTTTATCTCCATGTTAATTTCTTTAAAATCTCCATCTTTTACAAGGGCAGGAATAAAAAAACAAAAATTCCCTTTCCGCCAACCCTATTTTTCTCACAGGGTTGGGTTCTACCTAACAAATACATGTATTTTCTTAAGGGTTAGCCTTCCTGGAGACTACTGTTCTCAGGAACTCTATTCTTAAATAATTTAATTTAAGAATAGCGGCTCACAGCGGCTGCATTAGTAAGGAGTTCCCGGATATTTACGCTCCGCTGGGGTACACCCAACAAACATACATGTACACAGCGTACAAGAAATTTTAAGGCGTCGCCAGTGAAGCACATTATCAATATGGTTCGTAAAACCCACCATACAATCAAAACATTTGACTGCATTTTAATCATTACACGAAAGAAAAAATATAAACAATTTACTGACGGTAGAGTATGTTCAGATACAGTTCTTAATGGCCTTTTTACTCACCATAGCTTCATTCTGCCTTTTCTGTAACTTATTGAAGTGACTGGCTATTTACATCTACACATACATTACATCCTAACACATCTGCGACATCCGTACTACATAAAGAATAGAGGTGTCAACTGCATATTCCGTAGCGTATACGCAGAGAATTTGTTCGCGTGACAAAACACTGTCGTCAGTGTTCACAGGGCTTGTTCTTACCGCACACATTGAAAGGGGGACATGTTAAAGCAGCACATCTGCCCGTAAGAAAACAAAAATGACATCGTCGACTGCCGTGCAAACCATACGTAGGTCAACAAGTTAAATTTGAGGGTTCGAAGCAGGAGTGTGGCATTCGCCAGCGAGCAGGATGAGAGAAGCACTTACAGGATTATGAATTTATTTCAACGAGCAGCCTTAAAATTAAAGAAAATGTAGGCAATTCTATACCGCAGATAATTGCAGGCTGTGAGCAAATACACACATTATTACAACAGAGATGACTTTTCAAACAACATCGAGTGTGTAACGCAACATACCGGCTTGTATGTTTACCTCACGGATTAATATTCTATCATGCTGCTTAATTCTGCAAATACAGGGATTTGGGGGCGATTCTACGAAACGCGATTTCATGTAAAATAACTTCAGCCAGTTAGCTTAGCTCATCCAGTTATATCTAACTGCTTATCAATTTAACAAAGCAAGATTCAGTTTTGTTGAATCGCCTTAATTCAGTTTTGATATGACTTAGCAAGTTTTCGTGCCTTAAGTCAGTTTTACTGGCTCCGCAATGTTTTGTGGAATCGGCTCCTGAACTTGTCTACTTGGTAGACTACATTTATGATTCATATACTTTATACAACCTTAGGTTTATCATTTTTGTCAGGTGTTTACTTCGGGGATGTCCTCACTTCAAATACGTCAGGGTCAGGTTTATGATGAACGTGCACGAATCAACAGACAAGTCAAAAAACAAAACTAAAAACGACGTATTAAAGTGAGGTTGCAAAAGAAAAAATTAAAACAGTTATCGACCACTGAGCAACATTTTTTAATATATTTTAATAACATTTGATTGTTTTAATTGGAAACGCACCAAAAAAACACAAGAAAACATCCTGAAATGGGTGTAGCTTGAAATTACAAAGAACCTGAAATCCAACAAAAAGTTAAAATTTTGACCTCCACTAATTTCAATGCTTAAGATCCCCTTTTAACCAACGGAAAACCTGCTCCGACAAAACACAGATGGAGACACTTGCACCCAGGACATGACTTACATGTAATCTTGTTTTAACCTACTAAACCTTAGGATTAAATCCACTGTTAGCACGCCAGCACGGCGTAATGATCCAGGTGCCTCCCCCCAATCCGGCCACTGTGAGTTCAAGCCCAGCCCTTGCTGGATTCCTTTCCTGTCGCACGTGGGAAGGTATTCCAGCAACCTTCAGATGGTCGAGGGTATACCTCAGGCTCTGCACGGTTTCCTCCCACCGTAATATTGCTAAGTACGGTGTAAAACGCCAATCAAATAAATAAGTAAATAAATCTACAGTGTCTCGTTAAAGAGTTTACATGTACCTGTACATCCAGACTTTTACTGAATAGTTTCTGAAAGCTGCAGCCGTCATTTTCGAAGTAATGCCAAATTGTGTCAAAAGAATGAATATGAAATGCTGAAGACTCAATTCTGTCATTTTCTTAGTGCTGCTTTTGTTTTTTTTTACTCTAAAAGCTAATACATTCAAGGGACTAAACAATTTCCCTTTAATAGCTAAGGACTAAAATGATAACATTGGTTTTCAACTCAAGTTCAAGCAATCATGAAAGGCATTTGTAAAAACCCTTTGCTAAACTGAAAGCCTGAAAAAAAAAGATTCGTATCTCTCTGTAACACACGGATGGCAACATCTGTTTCCTTTGAGCAAATACACAGGCACACGTGTGCATATCCTTACTAGTAGTTTGACCCTTTATCTATATGCATATATCACGACATCTGAAGTCTACAAAATGTGTTTCGTCTAAATCTAACGGCCTCTATGCCATTAATGTTCAAGTTTTCCTGATAAGAAAATTAATCTAACTTCACAAAAAAATCTTAAGTGGTTCCACAATTCAACACAACGAGGACGGGCCATGTTCGACGTTCCAACGCCCCCACAACAACAACAACATTCGCACCCACCTATCGAGCAGTGTAGTTTTGCAACAACTGATCATCAATTACAACGCTAGACTTGCTTGTCAACCTTCTGAGCTCTCTTTTACACCTCTTTTTGGCTGATCCTGTTTCGAGCGAGCCATAAATCCTTCCCTTACGCATGTCATCAGCCACGTTTGTTTTAAATACAAACATGAAGTTTACCAAGTGTTGTGCACATGCTACAAGTCCACTGAACTGACAGTCCCTCATTTAAACATTCTGGCAGACTTTTCAGTTTTCTGTTTCTTTGTTATTTTTCAAACGTACTTTTTCAAACGTAATTTAACGTACAATGCTGGGGGGGGTGGGGGTGGGATTAACAAAAAGCTTGCACCTTGTACTTCTGGAGAAAAATAACTTGTACTGATGCCATTCTGTAATAATGCTAAAATACCTAATTTCTGGGTGACCATGTCCCTTTAAACCTCTAGCATTTCACCCTCTAACATTTCAAACTCTAACGTTTCACCCTCTAGCATCTCATCGCTAACATTTCACCCTCTAGCATTTCACCCTCTAGCATCTCATCTCTAACATTTCACCCTCTAGCATCTCATCTCTAACATTTCACACTCTAGCATTTCACACTCTAACATTTCACCCTCTAGCATCTCATCTCTAACATTTCACACTCTAACATTTCACCCTCTAGCATCTCATCTCTAACATTTCACACTCTAGCATTTCACCCTCTAGCATCTCATCGCTAACATTTCACCCTCTAGCATTTCACCCTCTAGCATCTCATCTATAACATTTCACCCTCTAGCATTTCACCATCTACCATCTCACTCTCTAACATTTCACACTCTGACATTTCACCCTCTAGCATTTCACCCTCTAGCATCTCATCGCTAACATTTCACCCTCTAGCATTTCGCCCTCTAGCATCTCATCTCTAACATTTCACCATCTAACATTTCACCCTCTAGCATCTCATCGCTAACATTTCACCCTCTAGCATCTCATCGCTAACATTTCACCCTCTAGCATTTCACCCTCTAGCATCTCATCTCTAACATTTCACCCTCTAGCATTTCACCATCTAACATTTCACCCTCTAGCATTTCATCCTCTAATACTTCACTCTGTAGCATTTCATCCTTAGCTGCGTGGTTGTTCTAGCATAACATGAACAAAAATAAGCCAGAAAGATACACATACTCCTGTAGTAGGGAGTCTTAATTACAAGACTCATTATAATGACCTAACCACATCAAAACATGTACATGAATTGTGATTTGATTGGAGCTTCACATACTTATCCATGAAGAATAATACGTTGTTCACATACAGTAGGGTATGTATAATAGTTAATAATACGTTGTTCACATACAGTAGGGTATGTATAATAGTTAATAATACGTTGTTCACATACAGTAGGGTATGTATAATAGTTAATAATACGTTGTTCACATACAGTAGGGTATGTATAATAGTTAATAATACGTTGTTCACATACAGTAGGGTATGTGTAATAGTTAATAATACGTTGTTCACATACAGTAGGGTATGTACAATAGTTAATAATACGTTGCTCACATCCAGTAGGGTATATATAATAGTTAATAATACGTTGTTCACATACAGTAGGGTATGTATAATAATTAAGATATAATGACGCCATATACAGTTACTGTTGTTCATTTTAGCACAGTAAATCAGCTGAAAAGAGCTGAAATGTTACAATGAGGTGATGTTCCAGTGCACATGCACCTACCACCAGGAGCTGGGGTTTAAGAACACAATGACACAAAGTGACAACTTTTCATTTAACCACTTAATTCATTATTCTTCAGTGTGATACTTAGGCCACGTAAATTAAACTGTTTTACCAGCAGAATGAATCTTTTTTTTTCAATGGCATCAGAGGGAATATGAAAAGAAAAATGAAAAAAATGTCAAAGTTGTGGGTAATGGAGATTATACCAGCAATTTTTCCTGTGGAATGCTGAGACATTTTGTCATGATTGGAAAGTTTTTGAAATTATGAAAAACATTTTATGGTGAGCAAAAAAAAAGTCTTGCATCAGACAGCATGTACACAACATTTAATTTTCAGTTTTCTTTCTGTACCATTTTTGGATTTTTTTTTTTTTTTTTCGTTTACAGTCTGCTCACCTGTAAAACACAAAAAATAAAACTAGTGTTGCCTCAAAGATTTCAGGAAAACTGGAGTGCCAGAGGTAAAACACCAACCATTACTTGGCAAGTTTCTGGAACATCTCTCGTGTCAAGTTTCTAGAACATCTCTCGTGTCAAGTTTCTAGAACATCTAGAACATCTCTCGTGTCAAGTTTCTAGAACATCTCTCGTGTCAAGTTTCTAGAACATCTCTCGTGTCATGCCTGCTGGCAATAGCTACATGTAAGCCGTGTGCACACTCAAGACACTATCGACTGATTCAATGCCACCAAGAGTCCGAAAAAAGCAGTTATAGAACATCGTGAAGAACACCTTTCAACAATGACTTCTAAAGTTCTGTTATGACTACTGACGCTAGTTGACATGCATATCCATGTACACAACATGTTGCCGTCGAATCACCAAGCTGCCCTAACCTACCAGAATACTAGCCGCATGTACAGCATCAATATGACATCAGAGCTACATGTGCACTGTGCTAAATCACCTCAGCTCACCATGACACAACGCAGCTATTGACAATCCTGTAGGGCGAGGAAGAGGCCTGTGGGTGCAGCCATACAACTGGGAGCTACAGGTACCCACCACAGGTTTATCACTGTCTGTGTGTTAACAGCTGCAGATTAGTCGGGGGTGGATCCAGGCCTTGTGTATAAAGGTAATGTATGTAGGTAATTTACCTGGCTGGTATATATGTACAGGTAATATGCTGTATTTACCTTAAAAACTTAACTCTGTCCCACCAAAAAGTGCCAAATAATGGTTATAAATTATTACTTTGGGGGCTGAAAGTTAAACTTTCCTATTGCAAGTGTGATATCTTCTTACGTTCCAAACAAACTTCAGAATATATTCATAAAATGAAGAGAACTCTCTGAATCAGGCCAAACTTGGTAACTTAATCATGAGTAAACTTTTAAGTGGTATACAGAAATAGTCTACATAACACGATAACACCTGGATAAGACAGCTTCTACTGTAAAGGTACAGACACCTCTATGCAGAATGCGATGTTCAAAATCAAATATTGATCCCGGCTTATTCTACACCAGGTCAAAGTTGAAATTACACATAGTTTTGTTTATTTAGAACACAGATGGGAGATAAGAGACAATGTGAGAGGAATGCTGTTCAATAAACCAGAATGAGGTTACAGGCACCAAGGAGAATCGTTTCTTAGCCTTTAATTAACATGTTGACAAAGGGAAAAACTCCACTGCTAACTTTCCGTGAAGAAAACATGTATTTATTTGACTGTTTTTTTATGCCATACTCCTGAAGTTTCCACTGATATGCCTTCAGTCTGGTTTAAGGCTGGTGCACATGGAATTACAGAAAACCAGGCAGAGAATGAACGAAACTATAAAGAAGGTTAGATGTGCCACAAATTTCTAGGTTTCTGACCTGAAGGCCTATAAATATACATCACGCATCTACTTAACAGTATTTTGAAAACAATGTCTTGTAAGCCTATCAAATATGATGCCGTTTTGTCATTTCAAGTTTTTAAAAGGCTATTAGAGATCTTGGGTATATTATAAATCAATCTCATAGAATTCATACCCTATGTTAAATATGGAAAACTTACATGTATGCATGAATCAAGCCAGTTTTCCAACAAAATTATCTAGCACACAAAATACGATCGAATTCAGGTACGTGTAATACTTGAGGCAGTCATCCGGAGATTAACAGCCAATTAGAATTAAGGAAATCGTTAAGTATGAAAAGCTAATTAAGGCACAGATTCATCCTTATTTTCATCAAAATCAGATAAATCTGGGGCATTTACCATGCATGGTTATTACACGGCATCAAAATAACCCATGACAATCATGTACTTCATTAAAAGAAAAGACAACACCATATATAACCAAAGTTATTCCAGAACAGGGGTTCATTCAGACCTACACAGGTTTGGCATTTTTTCTGACAGGCTTAGGAGCTCTATAAATCACCTTTTAATCTGTAATTCTTACAAAGCCATGGGATAAGCCATTTTAGGGAGACTGGAAACACGACGTCGCGTCATGAGCAACCCACGCTCTTCAGAATGAGGGGCAAGTCGCTCCTTGATGTGCGAAGTACGGCCCCCTTTATTATTACAACTGAAGACCACGCCCTGTGGCCTCCTGATTGACATCTTGGGCAATAACCCCACACGTATTCCACTATCGCTCTACCATTGCAAATGGCTTTTACGTATATCACAAATGTCTCGTAATCACAAGGAAAACAGCTGATTTAACACTACCTCTCTATGGTAAACTGGGTTAAGATGACATCACAGTGGAAACAGATGTCTTCTCGGGTGGCAGAAATATCTCGCCCTTGCCACAACATAGGCATTTTTCCTCACTTCGAATGGTGAGAACTCGGTTATCATACATAACATAAATAAAGACGTCAGTTCCGGTAGTCCCTAAATCATGCCTTTTCAGTGTTATTTTGCATTTCTTTGTGAGAGCACCAACTCATGTCTCGCCTAAACAGCGTTAATCTCCCCATTCGGCTTACTATGTTTTATTGCCAGTGGCGAGCCTATATATAAAAATGCAACTGAAAATCTACCCATTTATTTTGTCCAGCCCTAATGTGTTTTTTATGACTTTCCTTGGCTTCAAGGCTTTCTCAGATGAAAATTGGTCATATCTGTTGTGAGCCTCTTTACATCAGGCCTTGAAAATATCACAATAAGTTATTGTACATGAGAAGGAAATACGGACAAGCGTACGGGCGGATTGAAGGACAGGGTGTACACCTATTATCAGTCTCTTTCTTCGCCTCTTTCCGTTGATGACTAATGAAGGTGCATGGGAGGCATTGAGCAGCGTAGATTATCAGAAACTGGTCACCGAATAATCTCACGAAATATTGACACACTTGACAGTTCGTGGTTCCGCTCAGTTTCAGCTTATCTTTCACACTGACAGTACACGACACCGACATGCGCTTAAACTTTAGAAGGCGTGGCTGTTATTGTTAATTGCAAAAGCAAGATAAACAAAATATACATACTGTCTTAACGCCTTGTTTTTCCTTTTGTTTTGCAATAACCACCGACGTGTGCAAAGGCTGTCGCGTGGAACGGTTTACCCAGGCGAAATTTACCCCGTATTAAATTGTAACAGAGGCTAAGGAATGTTAAAACCGAGTGACAGTCACAAAAATGAACTTAAGAACATGGGTATTGAAGACACATAGTAGCTATTTAGCTATGAAACAAGCCGTTTTAATATTTTTTCAGCTTCAGAGACCTGACAAAACCGAAAGTTCAACATGTTCTAAACCGCTGGTTCATACCCGATAACCATTAGGTTCTTGACCCTCAACTAGGCGAATAATATTTCTGACGGTAAAAATTATGATTCAATTCAATCGGTTTCTCTGAAATAAGTAACGAATTACTTTGGATACAGAGTATAATTACAGTTCAGACTGTATTATTTCTTTAAATAAAAGAAAATACGTGTTCAAGGTACACGCGAATACGAAATCGTGGTGACGTCTCTTCTAAGCTAGCTTTGGATGCCGTCGTCATTACTCAACACATGGTCAAGAGAACAGCCTGAAAGATTTCAGATATCTACCTAAGTTTTCACAATCAGGTTTGACTGACGCTTGAAGACGCTTGAAGATGGAGTACGTGCCGGAGACACCCCGAAATGTTGTCGGTTTCATGTAAGACATGTTTAGATTTTCTCAGTGTTCCTTTCAAAACTAAATGAAATTGTGTTCAAGACAGTGTAGATTTTGTTTCTTATGAAGCGAAGAGTTTTCGTTGGGAAACGAAGTTTCTCAGCTGCTGGAATGGGGTTGGGTGAGGGGAGACTGGGGCGGCACCATTTGGTGTGTGATGGCTCATAAAAATTATGTAAGCTTAAAACGAGATATTGTTTGGATTGGTTGGTGGAGGCGTAGGGATCAGTAAAGGCTTCACATGTAGAATTATGTCTGTTTCATCAGTGAGATGTGTTATTTTAATGGGTTTTAGTAAAGATGAGGTTTGCTGGGCAAGTCACTTTCCAGGCGGCACGTGACATCAGTTCATTCATGCTTCCTTCAGTGAGTCTTGTTGAACACTGACTGTAGCACAGAGGATCCCCTTTTCAAATGTTGTCCACGTGAAAAAACTGCGTGACACACGCACATGGGCCCAGAATCCTTAATAAATTCATCTGTCTTAACTACTCGTCTAAAAACATCTTTTGACAGAACAAACCGAATGGTGTAGTGGTATAAACATCTGCCTATGGATCAAACACTGATGTGTGGCGAGAGTTCAAAACCAGAGATCCTCTTGAGAAACTTCGAGATAGCACATAGAGTAACTCTTCGTACACCTGTGTGTGATCGGCTTGATAAACAGGTGACAGTATCACGTAAGACTTCCGATACTGAACTAAACACATGTTATGTACACTATTTTTTTTTTTTTTCGTAAAATCAAAAATTCCATTTCGTAACCAAAGAAAACACAGCACAAGCAAATGACCGTGGGAAAAGAATGACGTCATACAGAACTTGGAAAGCGACATGCCCAGCATCCTCTACTTTACAAATCCCTTTTAATGTGCTGCTAAGTTTATTTATTTGATTTGGGTTTAATGCTGCAGTCAAAACCACTTCATCTAAGCAAGTGTGGACCTTGCTGAGACTAATTCCATCGACTTCAATTTTCAAACTCACAAATCGTTAGCGCTTTCTTAAGTTACGGGGATGGACTTAGTGTTGCCATGAATGTCAGTTAAACCAACACAGTTCAGTGTTCCATAAATTCATCAGTTGAAGCTGAAAGAACAGACCACATTTTTAGAAAGTACGTATCATCTGAAAGGGAATTTTGTGCTGATTGAAAATATGGTCTTCATTAATCATTTTTTTATATAGAATAATTAAAAGAAAAGACAAGGCTGACACCAAAGGCATATAGTTTTTCAGTAAAGAATACTGTTCATCACGTTCATAGTTCAAAAAACGCCACTTTTTATTTTTGTGATGTATGATAACCGAGATATCACAGTTCAACGTAAGCAAAAACACCCAGGTGGGGAAAGTCAAATGGGCTGCCATGCTTTAAATTTTAACCAAGCAAGGGCAAGATATTTCTACCACTTGAGAAGACATCTGTCTCCACTGTGACATCAGCCGTACTTAGTTCACAGTTGTGCCATACAGAAGTAATGTTAAATGAGCTGTTTTCCTTGTAATTACGAGACAGTTGTAATATACTTTAAAGCCATTTTCAATGAGAAAGTGGTAGTATAATACATCTGAGGTTATTCTCCTAGGCCTCAACCAAGAGGCCACAGAGCATGGTCTTGATTGTAATAATAAATGGGACCGTACTTCAAACAGAAAAGAATGTTTGGCCCCTAATACTGAAGAGCATATGGTACAGATCCTTTTTCCAGGAGCTTATCCTATGACCTCGTAAGAATTCCAGATTAAAAGGTGATTTATACAGTTACCAAGAACGTCCAAAAAACTGCCAAACCTGTTAAGGTCTGCATGGACACCTCTTCTGAAATAACTTTGGTTATATTTTTTGTTGTCTTTGCTTTTATAACGGAAGGAAAGATTGTGGTTCTGCAGTGGACTTTTTGGACCATTTGAACAACAGTCACGTCACAGATTCTTTTTTTGCTGCTAATCCTCCTCTGATTGCTGTATGTCTACTTTCTACCTGAATATACATGTAGTACAACACTTGTATCTGCATTTAATGTGGAAACATAACAGTTACAACATGCTTGGGGGCAAAAAAAGATTCTTTGACGTCACTGTTCTTCTGTGTGGTCCAAACAGTCCACCGTAGCTCCTCAGTCTTTATTTCCATGTTAATTAGTGTAAAAAATGCATCATCAAAATAATGAAACATGCCAGGATCGAAGTAGGCATTACATGAATGGTTTCTATGACAATACTTTTAGCTTCATGAAAAACAAACATAAAGTCACTGAGAGAATTTAAGTTGTTTACTTATTTAATTTACATGCATTTTTGTTTAGACTGTGTTGTGAGTGCGGGGCTCAGATTGAGCCGAACCCGACCAGCATGTGTGTGGGCTGCTTGAGAACCAGGGTGGACATCACGGAGGGAATTCCCAAACAGGCCGTGCTCTACTTCTGCAAAAATTGTGAGAGGTAGGTTTTTAAATAAAGAAAATTCAGAAGAGGCCATCCTGTACTTCCACAAGTATTGTGTAGTATGTTTTATGTAGAGAAAATCCCAAACAAGCCATCAAGTACCTCCACAAGTATTGTGTAGTATGTTTTATGTAGAGAAAATCCCAAACAAGCCATCAAGTACCTCCACAAGTATTGTGTAGTATGTTTTATGTAGAGAAAATCCCAAACAAGCCATCAAGTACCTCCACAAAAATTGTGAAAGTTATGTCTTAGGTAGAGGAAATCCCAAACAAGCTGTGCTGTACTTCTACAAAACTTGTGAGAGGTTTATTTCTGAATAGAATGAATGAATGATTGTGGCTTCATGCCACATGGGCAATATCTCAAGATTTCTAAATAGAGGGAATCCCCAAACAGCCTGTCCTGAGTGTGTGCAGAAATTGTTAGAGGTACTTTTCTAAATAGAGGGAATCCCCAAACAACCTGTCCTGAGTGTGTGCAGAAATTGTTAGAGGTACTTTCCTAAATAGAGGGAATTCCCAAACAGCCTGGCCTGAGTGTGTGCAGAAATTGTTAGAGGTACTTTTCTAAATACAGGGAGTCCCGAAACAGGCTGTTCTGAACTTCTACAGAAATTGTTAGAGGTACATTACGTTCTTGATTCAACCAATCAGTTTGCTATGTTGTAGGGAGGCAAAATATTATGGAATGTAGTTTTATAGGGAGTATATGGTGGTTAACCCCCATCCTCCCACCACACACACACACACACACGTGCATGCAAACACATGCATAGCCAGTATGATTCTAGAGGCAGCCATCACCACCCTGCCTCTGGAAAGAAAAGAAAAAGCCTTCAAGGCTGCAAGTGTACTTGTGACTCTGGTTTGTTTCAGGTATTTGCAGCCTCCTGCGCAGTGGGTGCCAGCCCAGCTGGAGTCGCGGGAACTGCTCAGTGTCTGTCTTAAAAAGCTTAAAGGACTGAATAAGGTAAGGGGCAAAATACTTGTTCGAGAGGCATTTATTGTGAAATGGTTCATGTAACGTGAAATCCCACTTCTCAACGTGAATTGACTTCAGAAAGATAGGACTGACGTGAACACGAGGCTATCTGATAACCCATAAATCTCATTCTAAGGCATGATTTCTGCTTACGTGAATTTCACGCCGCTATATTGTAACCCCTGCAGCCAAATTAGAAAAACTGGAATCACTTAGTTTGTCGGTACCTCTATCTGTAGACATTGATTTTGTCAATGCCACCTTCCTAAAGTCTCTCTGATCTTGTCTGTGCCTCTATCTGTAGACATCGATTTTGTCAGTGCCACCTTCCTAAAGTCTCTCTGATCTTGTCTGTGCCTCTATCTGTAGACATTGATTTTGTCAATGCCACCTTCCTAAAGTCTCTCTGATCTTGTCTGTGCCTCTATCTGTAGACATCAATTTTGTCAGTGCCACCTTCCTAAAGTCTCTCTGATCTTGTCTGTGCCTCTATCTGTAGACATCGATTTTGTCAATGCCACCTTCCTAAAGTCTCTCTGATCTTGTCTGTGCCTCTATCTGTAGACATCAATTTTGTCAGTGCAACCCTCCTAAAGTCTCTGTGATCTTAACCTTTGTTGTCTACATGTAAATCTTCAGTAATAATCTACATTGAGGTCTACAAATCGTTTAGAATATATGGGTGGACCTCTGTGGCTCAGTTGGTTAGCGCGTTAGTGCAGTGTTATGACCCAGTAGCCTCTCATCAATGCAGTCGCTATGAGTTCAAGTCCAGCTCATGGTGACTTCCTGTCTTCCAGCAAAATGGGGATGGTCATGGGTTTCCCCCGGGCTGTGCCCGGTTTCCTCCCACCATAATGCTGGCCGCTGTCGTGTAAGTGAAATAATCTTAAGTACAGCGTAAAACACCAATCAAATAAATGAGTAAGCAATGAATCTGTGTACGGAAGTCAACTGTGCACGTTCATGGAATTTGGTGTGGATCTTTAACCTTCCTTAATATTTATTAAGAGTATTGTGAAAGTCTAAATTTTAGTCAATATCAGATTTGAAATGAAAAGAGCTGGTAGACAGTCACCCATATGGTCTTGTAAAATACGTTTGAGATATTTAAGCTGCTGGCTTCTGTTTTCTTTTATTTAAACCAAAATGTACATCTAATTACCAAACTTTTGGGGCAGGTCAACATGATAGACGCTGGATTTGTCTGGACAGAGCCTCACTCCAAGAGAATCAAAGTTAAACTGACAGTCCAGAAAGAGGTAATGGAAACCCGGTAAATGCCCCACAGGAGGTTCCTTACATCGTCACATTGCTGTCAAGCATACCTTACCCAGCCGCGCAAGCATTGTAACATTAGGGGCGTAGCGTTGCGATTAATTTTTGACGTAACAAGGGCTTGCTTAACACAAGGGCCACCTCATCAGATTAAAAATTATCCACCTTACCATTTATTAGTAAACAAGAACATGCACAAAGCAAAAGAAAAATGAAATGCTGTTGCTCAGCACCAGTGCAGGGCATAAAAATGGAATATAAGTCGCCCTCAGTCAGTTATTGGCATCCAGGTAAGGACAGATACAGTATTTATAACTGCTTGGGTGAATATGACTGCTTACATGTACTTATTTTGGGGCCTCCGTGGCTCAGTGGGTTAGCGCGCTATCGCAGCACAATGACCTGAAGCCTCACACCAATGCGGTCGCTGTGAGTTCAAGACCAGCTCTTGCTGGCTTCCTCTCCGTCCGTATGTGGGAAGGTCTGCCAGCAACCTGCGGATGGTAGTCGGTTTTCCCCGGGCTCTGCCCGATTTCCTCCCACCACAATGCTGGCCGCCGTCGTATGAGTGAGATATTCTTGAGTACGGCGTAAAACACCAATCAAATAAATAAATAAATAACTGTACTTCTTATGTACATTATTATATAGATGTATCTGTATGGATTACGTGTATCTCAGATATCAAACTGGTCCATGGCTTCTTTCCCCCCAGGCTCTACCAGTTTTTCTGCCATCATAATGATGTCCGTTTTCGTATAAGTCAAATATTCTGTAGTACAGTTTGTCATAAAACACCAGTAAATGTATGAAAACAAATACTGAACTCGATTATCAAATACAGAACAGTGACCTATACCCATGGCTCTTGAGGATAGCGCTACAAGATGTGTAGGGGAGATAACCAGAAACTTGTGGCGTCAGACTAAATGTAGTAGTAATGTAATAGTATCAAGAGTTATGGTTGTCTGTTTTTGAGTGGTATGAAATTCTGTTCTGGTAGAAAACTTCACTTAATATACAACAGTGATGAGGTTCATGAAATTGATTAGTGAGATTGAATTATTGATGGATTCCAGTGTACGAGAAGAATGCTCCGTAAAAGTTATCTCCCTTGTTTCAGGTGTTGAACGGTGCAGTTCTCCAGCAGGTGTTTGTTGTAGAGTTCACAGTGAACTTCCACATGTGTGATGACTGTCATCGCGTTGAGGCCAAGGACTTTTGGCGCGCCGTCGTTCAAGTCAGACAAAAGGTGAATGTTAAACTTGTTGCGGTGGTCTGGTGGTTAGAGTGTCCGCCTCGAGGTCGGGAGATCAAGGTTCAAGCCCAGGTCTGGTCATACCAAAGACTGCAAAATGGTGCTTGTAGCTGCCTTCCTTAGAGCTCTGGGTTGAGAGGTTAGAGCAAGGAAACAGGACTGGTCGTCCCGGTGTCGGTATAATGTGACTGAATGGGTGTCATGTCTGGTGTCTTCGGCATGACGTTCCAGTGATGGCAGCACTTTGGCGGCATGGACTTGCGTTGCCACAATACGATACACCATATGCACAGAAGGACTCCTCGTCGTCACGTGACTGAAACATCGTTATGTGCAACGTTAAACCCAAAGCACTCACTCACTCACTCAAACTTGCTGCTGTTATATAACTGCATAGTCCAACTGTAAATGACCTAAAATTCGCCCCCCAAAAAGTGAGTTTTTACAGGTAAATTTATGTCATGAAATATTATTTGTGGTGCTGAAACTACATTTTCCCAGTAGGACATTATTCTACCATGCGGACAAACCTCAAACACCTTTCTAAAATCAATAGAACTCTCAGAATCTGAAAAAATTGAGCAACTTTGTCATGGACGAAATGTTAGTCATTCAGGGTATTTAAATCACATTTTGTGGCTACAAATGTCTCTTTCGTCAATGTTTCAACTCAAAACCAAGTGACTACATGTACTTTCTTGCACATTGTCTCCAAACCTGCATGTATGAAACGAATTGATTTGGCCCAAATACTGTTAGTGTATACAGGGTCTCAATGTGTGCTTCAGAAGTAATGAAATGAGGGCCAAGGGCACTTCTTGTCAGTGTTTGTGGCGTATGTGTAATTATTTGGGAGAGAATATTTCAGTTAAATTTATGTGAATTTTCCCCACAGGATCTGCCAGGTTTCCTCCTACAATAATGATGCCTGCTGTTGTAGAAGTGAAATATTCTTGAGTAGATTGTAAATCTTCAATCAGATAAACTAACAAGTACATCGATGTAAAGTGTAATTTGGGCAGAGTGCATAGAAAACCAAGTTCCCCTCACCAGGTACAAACCCCCAGACCCCAGACTTAGCTGCACCATGAGCGGATCGTGCAAGTGGTTTACTGGTAAAGTGCTGGCCTTTCAGCGTGTTCAGTTTCTAGGACACACAAGGCCCGAGGTCAAACCCATCCTTGGATAGGAATTTTGTATATCCCCCTGCCCCCTCCTCCTCCTCCCCTCCCTTCCCCCCCCCCATCTCATCCGAACTTAATACAAATGTAAATTGTCCATTATCAGTCTTTGTAACCTGGTGGTTTAATTACGGGTTTTTGTTTTTTTTCCTCTTTTACAGACAACTCATAAGAAGACTTTCTTCTACCTTGAGCAGTTGATTCTGAAACACAATGCTCACCTGAACACTGTCAACATCAAACCAGTCCATGGTAAGTGATGGAGATTCCCTGCCACCCACTCCCCGTTCTCAGGGGCCCTGGTGGCATTAAGCAAGTTTAGGTCTCTTCAAAGTGAAAGACAGCACATGTTCTAAATTATGTTTGCTAAAAAGGTTGCATAATATTATGTTTATTTCGGTAAAGTATTTTTTCGGACAGCTACTACAACAGCGGAAACAGACATTTGACCATACTCCATCGACTAGTGTGAAACCCAGCCATTTTGTCTGGACTGTGATGTAATTATTCAAGGTGCGGAATGCTGTTGTCACCTGAGACTGTAGGAAGCTGCTAGAGTTGTGTTTGTAACTTTGATATATATGTCAATTTATAACATGACATGATCAGGAAACTTACGCCTGCCACATCACAATGATCTGGAAATACTTCCCAGTGTGTACACCCATGTACTTATAAAAGAAATGTACTAAATAAAATACATAACTTTAAAACAGTGTGCTGTTCCTATGTTGTTCCATGTTACATTGACAGACAACTCAGGACATTCACTTACACAGCTTATAAACAGCTGGTATCTCGTAGCTCTCTGAGTGATCAGTCCCTGTTAAGGTTAAAAGCATGGGCGCCTTCAGAACCTCAGTGGACAGCACCATACTCCACACTTCAAATGCAGATAATTGAGCAAAAATCTGATACAATTTCAAACCTGTTTTTACGTTCAAGGGAGAATTTTATAACCTTTTCAGTGAAAAGTACCTCAGTCATGAACTGTCTTTTACTTTAATTATATAGTTTGTCCTACATAAATGTTTTTTTCTGTATTCCACCAGTATGACACATGTTCGACTGGGTTCATACCAGAAGATGAAATTTTGTCGGTCAGATGATGTGGAAAAGTTACGTTCGTAGTTAACAGCAATTATGCCAGTAAAATTGGCCTTCAAATAAATTTTTTCAGGTATATTTAGAAGTTGGGTGGCAATTACAACCAGATCAGGGAACAATTGATACTAATTTAGCTCTGTCTGTCTGTCTGTCCATTTATTACACTTTGGTTTCCTTTGCAACAACAGCTCTAAATTTCGTCTGATAATCATATTTTGTGTAAATGCACTTCATGGAGCCTCAGATCAAGCTTGAAAGACAAGTGAATCTGTGCGTAAGTGTTATATATTTTATGTTTTCCTTGATTCTGATTCATCATTTGTTTCCTTAAAATAAAATTGATTTGAATATTTTCAGATTTAATGTTACCCCTCAGATCACATTTTTAAAAAAGACAACAGTTTCATTCATTCATTCACGTTTTCCTTCGTATTGTTTCACCTTGCAGGTGGTTTGGACTTTTATTATGCGGCCAAACAAGATGCCAGAAAACTGGTTGATTTCCTGCTGTCCGCAGTGCCTTGCAAGTGAGAGTCTGATTAAACATTGTAATTGAAGGCCACTTGTTGGCGGTTATTAGATTTTAGCTGCTGGTGTAACCTGAGTTAGGGATTTAATCATGTGACTTTGTGAAATTGCTTCCAAGTACTGTTCCTTCATAGCTAAATAGTGTGTAACAGAGGGATTTCCACAGGTTTGTATTTCAGCAGCAAACCAATGCTAATTCCCCTAAGTTTGGAGACAGATATTGGTGCTGCTGAAAGCTAAAAATAAAAAAATACATTTCTCTCTCTAGATGTAGATATGAGGTTCATTAGATGAACTAACCATATGAGAAACATGAAACGGTCACACTGTGTATTGCTGTTACATTTATATTGACTGAGAAGATCAAACCAGATGTCCCGAAAATGAGAATTAGGGTATTATCTTTGTGAGACCTGCACTTCCTCCAGTGGCTGAAGGGTTGTTCTCCTTCTCCACTGACTGAACGGAGTTGTGGGCCCTGATTACAGCAGGTGTGCCTTAAGTCATGAGATTGTCATGTGTCTGGTGAAGGGTAACAGTTTACTCCAGTTGGCACTTTTCGCCCACCTCTTTACCTAACCATAGCTGTACAAGTAAAAAATCCTTGAGCTCCTCCGTTTATTTGATGAACAGTTTGTGGATTATCGCTGTTTGCAGTTGCTGAGGTGACAAGAAGTGGTAGACTGATGTGCTGGAAAGACCACTTGTCATACGCCGTGGTGTATGTCGCCCCCGGGAAAAGTTTGTTAGCTATTTACCAAAGTTTGGTGGTTTTTTTAATTCCAGTTTTCTCCACCTATAAAGCTGACTGTCATTGTGTAGTTAAGAAATAGTACCATGTACCATGAATGACCTAAAATTTCATCCATGATCAAGTTCATTATTTTACCTGATTCTGAGATTTCTGTTGATTTCAGAAAGTTGTTTTCAGGTTTGTTGGGTGATATCCTACAGGGAAAATTTGAGTTTCATCACCTGAAGTAATATGTTGTGAAATTTATTTGCACTTTTTTGGACAAAATTTTAGGTCATTTACAGTAATCAGTTTTAAAGCCTAGAGTTGACTTGTTTCCCTTGTCCCTAGATATCAGATGGCCCAGGAGCTGGTGTCTCACGATGTCCACAACAACACCTTCAATTACAAGAACACGTTCTCTGTGGAGATTGTACCCATATGTAAGGTAGGGCACATATTAAGTGGCCAGAGAAAGAAAACTTTTCTCTCTCCTGAGGTTTGCTTGCACTTACATTACTTACTTGCTGAGTAAACAGCAAGGCTATTAACATGGTTGTAAATGTCATAAAGTTGTAAAGTTCTTTGACGATAACTTTCCTTTCGCAAATACAGCATACACACTTAGCTACATGTATCTCTGTGTAGCACAAGAGGAAATGTTTGTCAGCTGAGTTATTCTGAACAAGTTTTGTTATTTTTAATTGTTTTTGTATCCAATTACTTGGTTGACATGGCTAATGTTATTTTATAAATTTTTTGTCATCCACTCTGAAATACCTATAATTGGTAACCCACCTCAATATGACTTGATAACCATTTATTCATAATAGGCCTGGTCCTAGCCAATCAAATGCAGGCTTGTGTAATTCAACTTTTAAAATTCATCATCGGCACTCTTTACATTGAAAAAAACAAACTGGCTGTGTATAATCGTATTTTAGAATGCTAACAAGCTCCAAGGTTGGAGCCCAACATTTTTGAAACACCATTTTGGAGGAAGACTCACATTGTCCATGTTATATTATATTGGACAAAGTTAAAAGCTTAATACAAGATTATGGGATATTTACAAAGTGTGTCTTACCGCTTTATCGAAGAGTTTTGTTCAAAAATGTCAGGCATCAAATTTCAGGCTTGGCTTCGTCAGATCATTTCCAAAAAAGAGACAGTATTTTGCTGAAAAGATATTTCTTAATTGAAATTTTTCTGCGACCAGGACAACATTGTTTGCCTGCCTAAGAAGCTGGCCCAGGCATTGGGTAGCATCAGCCGTCTGTGTGTCTGTCTGCGTGTCGCTCAAACGGTACAGTTGATTGACCCCAACACCCTACAGAGTAAGTCTTCGCTAGCTAAGTAGGCTCTGCTGGCTGACAGAGTTATGTCCCTTCTTCTTGGAACATTTTTTTTAACATGAACAGGTCAATTGTGACTCACTACACCTATCTTCTGGCTTATGTCGAAAATCTAGACTTGTGTGTATTGAGTGCTTTTAATGTTGGAGGAGGATATGAAACTAAAAATAAAACTTGAAATCCTCTTACTTGTTGCACTATACAAGCAAGTTTTCCTGTTGAAGACATATTTACCTGATTGGAAAGGCTGTTTCCATAAAAAGAATGAAATCTGACAAAAGAAAAATGTGGATTTTCTATTCTGTGTTTCATGCTAGATTGTTTTTTTGTCAGTTCACCTGTAGAACACAATACATAATTTAATTATTCAGGACTTGATCTCTGAGGTTAAACAATGAAGAATTAGTTCACCAAGGTCTTTTTCATCTGAACAGTGTGATTGTTGTGGGTTCAAGCCCTCTGCTGCCTGTGTGTGGGAAGGTCTGACAGCATCCTGCGGATGTTTGTGGGTTTCCCCTGGGCACTACCTGGTTTCCAACCAACATAATGCTGGCCCCTGTTGAATAAGTGACTCCCCTTCCCCCAATCATCAGCTTACCACCCACAACCACATATACACTTACATGTAGCATGCTTGGGAATGGCAAGCTGAATCAATCATACATCCACCTAGGGAAAGCCAGCTGTTAAAAATGTAAGGATAAATGTTCAGTGTTGAAATGGCCTGTTTCCAGTGGCAGAGATGAGTGGAGCAAATTTCTGGAGAACTCCGTTTGTCAGTCTGTGTTCTCCTAAGGAGATGACGGAGTACATGGTAATGCAGGTGGACCCCGTGCCAGAGAAAGAGAAACCCCGCAGAGCACACGCTTCTACCAAGGTCAGTTAATAGTGTGGTTAATATTTTTCACTGTGTGCAAATGTCAGTTTCTTTTCAGAAATGTGTGATCTACAGAATGACATGAAAAAGTTAAAAAAAAAAAATGTTGCTTAGATTAAACCAATAATTATGATGTGGTAATATAGAGTTGGAGGGTGTGGTGAGGCTCGGTGCCGAGGGGGGGAGGAGTCAACAGCACTCATGTGGCTCTTAAGGTGGTGTTGCATAAGGTTTGTTCATGTTTTTAGAGATAATTTCTTTTTGCCAATAAAACATTCCTATGTAAATCACATAAAGGAAAGTTCTTGAAGGTGGAGAAAGCATGAAAAAGAAAAAAAAAAAGTTGACATGAAAGAGTGTGAAAAGTTAGTTGTAAATGTGGTCTTCAATAAGAAGCTTGAAAACAATTTTTGTATGGTGGGTATTACGGGCCACCTTTTCATATATATAGTCTTTTGTGTAATGATGATATAATTGACAAGGTTACAAATGTTTGATAAATATATTTGCGGCAGAATTTGGTCTTTTCATCCTACAGTTGTGTTCAGCCTGGATTTTGATCATATTTGTATTTTTAATATATTCATAAATATTATCATAATTCAGATTAAATGCATATGTTCCGATATAAACAACTAATTTACATTCAAATGCATTTATTAGACATGTATTACATCCTTATTTAGAACATTATTATGCAAGAACTATATATACCAAGAGGTGGTCCCAAGTAACCACCATGCGAAAATATTTTCGAATACTCTTTTCTCCTGAAAGAGGAAATTAAAATAAATACTAAAGACTACGTCTGCAAATAAATTTTCATGCTCATTCATTTGATTTGGCACTGTTTTTATGTTCTCTTCTAGTTTAAGGAACATACACTTGCCAAAGGTCATTGTTTCAATCTGGGCTCTCTGGTTTCCTCCAGGCATGAAAGCTGGAATGTTTGTGATTTGTCTGCCAGAGGTCCATGGTTTACTGCAGGCTCTCTGTTTTCCTCTAGCCAAAATCACCATCACTGTAAGTGTTAGTGAAATATTCTTGAGTACATGGTTAAATCTCTGTGAAGTAAATATAAAAGTAAAACTCTCAGAACTGCCTGTATTCTGAGGCCTCCCCCTTCATTATTCCAGCACGTGTTAGCTGACCTGTGGGTGGCCAGAATGAGTGACCTGGGGTCAAACGACCAGCAGTACTACTGCCGCACCCACCTAGGTCACCTCTTGAATGCCGGGGACATCGTACTAGGGTAAGGACCAGCACTAGTTGTACTTTTGGTAAATTATTACCAGTTGACGGCACAGGCTGTTGTGGCATAGGGGTGGGAGGTTCAATCCCAGATGGAGTCATACCTGAAACTTAAACATAAGTAATCGATTGGTGCTCGGCATGAAGTGGAATAAGCCAGGTACAGGTCACCTCGATGTCCAGGAAATGCGACGGTGTGTTTTTAGCATGGCATTCCAGTGAGGCAGCACTGAAACATGTCAGCACCGGGTGCGGCCTGCTACAAGGAGTCTCTATCATGATGTGTCCGAAAAAATGTTTAAAGGGATGTTAAACTCCAATCAGACTTAAAGTCGAGAAACTTACTCCTGCCACAACGCAACAGTCCGGAAATACTTTGCAGTGTCCTTGACACTTGTTACAATTAAAATATATAACATTAAAAAAGCGTCCTGTCACTATGTTATTACATGTTACACTGACATTCAACTCAGAACATTTACGTCACAGCTGATATCTCCTGGCTGTCTGATTGGTCAATCCCTCATAAGCTTACATTCATGGACGCCTCCATATTCCCAGTCAGCAGCAGCAAACTCTTCACTTCAAGCAAAGATAATTCAGCTATGACTTCATGCAAATTCTAACAGGTTTTTTTCTTTCAAGATAGAATTTTGTAATCCTTTTTAATGAAGAGTGCCTCAGTCATGATGTGCCTTTTACTTTAACAAACTCTTAAACAAGGTTTGAATATGGCTTACTCTGGGCCAGCTTTCACCTTAGGCTCAGAAGTTCATCTGGTACCATACAAAAATCATTTTCAGATGTCCATTTCTCTGTTAAGAAAATATAAAAAAATTAAATATTGGAGGACTATGTTTTACAAAAAATTTTTCAGAGCCTTTTTGTGTTTTCTTGTGCGTAAAATTTGCAACTGATCTGTCAAACAAAACCCAGGTTACTGCACGCTTCTCCATCAGTGTAATTAATGACCTTAATCTGCTTAATGCTTTCTTCTCATCTTTTTAGTTCAGGTTTTTTAGAGGCTCTACAGAGGGACCAATATTATCAATTATTATCAAAATGTCAGAGTAGCCATCGATTTGAAAGCCTAAGCATTTTACCTTTATTACATAAATTTCACCATTTCAGGAGACATCTCCTTTAACTTCATAATCCTGTTTCAGCTTTGACCTCGTTAACTCCAATCTGAATCACCCTCAACTGGAGCAGATAAAAGCGGACAAACTCCCAGATGTGGTAAGTTACATGATTTTACTGTGAAGAAACAAAGCTGGGATTGGGGTCAGAGCGGTCCGCTGGTCTGATGCTATACAAAGTTTACAGGCAAAGCCTGTAAAGGCAAAAGTCATGATATAAAAGTTGATAACATCCACCTAAAATTCAAACACTTAAATACATGGAGGGGAGACAAATGTTTGAAAGGATGATCACATTTATACATTTCAGATACAGTTTTTAGTTGTCTTTTTGTCAATGTTTATTTTCTTGTTTTCTGCTGCCCTATCATCAGGGAGACATTGATAATGTGGTTCACCAGTGATGTCATGAAACTTTATGTACACATTTTCTGCACACATCCTCTCTGAATAAAGTTCTTGTGACGAGTGCTTCAGTAATTTTGCCTGTGTATGAAAATGCTAATATGACATTAAATTTTTGCTTTAGGGGCAACGAAAAGTCGCTGTGATGTCGCTGGTGAACCACATTATAAATATGGTCCAAAAAAACCCACCATGCGATAAAACATTTTTCTGCGTTTAATTTGGGGAACAAAAAATCTAAAAATTTCAAAGAAGGCATTTTTAGATACAGTTTTTAAAGCTCTTTTCATTCACCATAACTTCATTCTTTAGCGGACTTTCCCTTTAAAGACGAAGATGCTAAAGCTATGACAACTGTAGTTTTTGGTGCAGTGATCGAAAGGTCACCCATGTCAAGGTTTAATTCTAAGGATTATGATTTGCTTTTAGATCATTGTTAAAAAGGTGTTTGATCGGTCTCAGAGGAACAAACGAAGGAAGTGGAAATTGAAACACTTGGATGGTAACATGCAAATGGAGACTGCCAGCACAGAGAGGTGAGATATGATTGTTGTCTGTTAATCACTGCAGCCTACGGAGCGTTGAATCAGCCCCAGCCATGGACGGGAAATCCTCAAGTTTCGCAGTAAACACAGTTCTGTGGGCCATAGAAGCAAGAGGCAGTCGAAATTGCTTGTTAACTTTTTGGATGGTCTTAAATAAAGTTTATCAGAGATCACTTGCCTTTTATCAACATGCCATACATTTTAGGCTTATTTCAAGGAATATGTGTCACACTTTGAAAAGTTTATTTGTTTAGTTCTTTGTTTGATTTTTTTTTGTCTCTTTCATTGGTTGCAAGAAAATTATTAAAAGTGACTTGGTGGAGCAGGATAGCTTTTTGTGGCGTACTTGTCATGTATTTGAAGTACAAATCTATAAAATTTAGATTTTAAGTGATAAATGATGCCAGTGAACTAATGCCACTAGATTCAGCAAATTGTGTTTTCTTGACAGAGATTATACTGATTTTCTGGAAGATCTGGAAGAGGACCCTGCCTTCAGACAGCATGTCAACATTTATAAAGGTAAGCAATAGCATGTCAGCGTTTACAAAGTTAGGCAACAGCATGTCAACATTTACAAAGATTAGCAACATCATGTCAGCATTTATAAAGGTAAGCAATAGCATGTCAGCGTTTACAAAGTTAGGCAACAGCATGTTAACATTTACAAAGATTAGCAACATCATGTCAGCATTTATAAAGGTAAGCAACAGCATGTCAACATTGACAAAGGTAAGCAACAGCAGGTCAACATTGACAAAGGTAAGCGACAGCATGTCAGCATTGACAAAGGTAAGCAACAGCATGTCATCATTGACAAAGGTAAGCAACAGCATGTCATCATTGACAAAGGTAGGCAACAGCATGTCAGCATTTATAAAGATAAGCAACAGCATGTCAACATTGACAAAGATAAGCAACAGCATGTCAACATTGACAAAGGTAAGCAACAGCATGTCATCATTGACAAAGGTAAGCAACAGCATGTCAGCATTTATAAAGGTAAGCAACAGCATGTCAACATTGACAAAGGTAAGCAACAGCATGTCAACATTGACAAAGGTAAGCAACAGCATGTCATCATTGACAAAGGTAAGCAACAGCATGTCATCATTGACAAAGGTAAGCAACAGCATGTCATCATTGACAAAGGTAGGCAGCAGCATGTCATCATTTACAAAGGTAAGCAACAGCATGTCAACATGGACAATGGCAGGCAACAGCATGTCAACATTTATAAAGGTAAGCAACAGCATGTCATCATTGACAAAGGTAAGCAACAGCATGTCATCATTAACAAAGGTAAGCAATAGCATGTCAGCATTTATAAAGGTAAGCAACAGCATGTCAACATTGACAAAGATAATCAACAGCATGTCAACATTGACAAAGGTAAGCAACAGCATGTCATCATTGACAAAGGTAAACAACAGCATGTCATCATTGACAAAGGTAGGCAACAGCATGTCAGCATTTATAAAGATAGGCAACAGCATGTCATCATTTACAAAGGTAGGCAACAGCATGTCAGCATTTATAAAGATAATCAACAGCATGTCAACATTGACAAAGATAAGCAACAGCATGTCAACATTAACAAAGATAAGCAACAGCAGGTCAACATCAAACACTGTGGCCAAGAGGGTTAGCTCAGCGTTACCACCAGTATGGTCACTGTGAGTTCAAACCCAGCTCATGCTGGCTTTCTCTGCTAAGGGGTTTTGCACTGTGTTATGACCCGCTCACCAATGTGTTCACTGTGAGTTCAAACCCAGCTCATGCTGGCTTTCTCTGCGGCTCTGTGTGGGAAGGTCTGCCAGCAACCTGCAGATGGTCTTGGTTTTCCCCCGGGCTCTGCTCGGTTTCCTCCCACCATAATGTTAGCTATAATGGACATGTTCTTGAGTACGCCGTAAAACACCAATCAAATAAATAAATAAATAGATGACCGGAGCGTACACTACTTGTTCTTAACAAAGTATTGATGTTTCTTCTTTCAGATGAGCTGAAGATTGCGGTGGATACTGATGATACTGACGAGGAAGGAGCACCTCAGATCAGCCTGCAGGAGATGCTGGATGACCTTCACATTGGTGGAGATGCCACGGGCGAGGCTGGAGCAGACATGTACGAGTAGAACGAGTCGCTTTTGGGGTGGGGGAACAGGAGGTTGAGACACGTAATACCTTATCATTATAGGTACAGTGGAGGCAAGAATGAAGTCACATAGTAAACAACAGTCTCAAGATGGCTGTCTGTAACCATGGTGATGATTGTCCATGACAGTTGTAATGTAATGTACACCCTTGCATCCTTGAACATGATGATGTATCTCAGAAATCACAGCTGTGGTGATTTTCATAATTGGAATTGTCGTTACAGCCGAGAACGCCCATTTCCACGATGAGAAAGAGTTATGACTTGTTTGAGAGTGGAATAAGCGATACTGACTCTGTCATGAAGGATAGGCTGTGTGCTGTGACCTTTAGGTCCGAAGTGGTTGACACATCCGTCGACTTGCGGCCGTTTCGTAAGCGATCCTGACAGAATGCCAGGTCGGGAAACGTTCTCAGTAAACAAACATTAATCTGTAGGCCTATACATGTGCGGATGAAGATCTTTCCATAATGACACGTAGAGTTTAATGTTTGGAGCAGCAGGCTTGTGCATTGTGCTTGGAATATTTCCTCTGTGACAAGGACACTTTGTTGGGATCCATCAAGTACCAAGACCAAGTACCAAGATCCAACAGAGCGTTCTGATATAAGTCAGAATTTTAAAATTACCCAAATTATTCAACCAATTCAAACACAAATGTTTAACTTCAGATTAAATTCGAAAACATAATTCATAATATTTTGAAGACTGAAAATAAAATTGTAACGTTCAGGTAGGCACAGGTGTGAACTTCACAGAAATAATAAAATGACAAGCCTAGTTCAGAGAACATTCCTCTAATATGTCCAGATATGCACTGTATCTCTGGTCGAATGTGTTCAGGATTTATGGTACTTCGTATTTATGGTACTGGAGGTTGAAAATTTGACACACAACATTTACTAGTATGAGGTGAACAAAACTTTACCTTCTATTGCCCAGAAATAAGCTCAGAAATCGTGTATTAAAAATTTTGGACTTTACCTCAGAAATGGCTGACAAGATTTGGCCCCAGTTATGGATTTGGAAATTTGCTTTCAGTTAAATACTACCATGAAGATAATATGAAGGATGGTATGGGATTAATGGTTATTTAAGGTATGTTGATGTAACCATGGCACTGTATGGGTTACCATGGCATGGATGTGTGTCACATGTTAAGATTTCAATGATTATGCATTTTTATTGCATATTCTTTTGATGAAGTTTGTTTGTTATTATTTAAATATTTTGTGTGAATCATGTGAAGTGAAATGGTTAAAGGAAGAGGGAGCAAAACAGTAATACGCGGTATTAAAAGAAAGCACAAGACTTTTGTTTATTAATGATCAAAATCAAAACACTTTTTACATAGGGCCTTGAAAAGTTGATGACGTGTAAGACGCGCCGTAGCCTTTTTACTCAAAGCAAACAAATTTTAACACCACAATGGATTTTTAGTGATATTTATCTAATGACAGGCACACAAATTAATATTCAGGAGTAGACATTCAACATAGAGTATTCTATTTGATTATTAGTAAATTTTTTTCTCACTTTTTGTCCGTCTTTAAAATAACATTCTATCACATCTGAAATGTTTAACCCAGGAAGGATAGACCAGCGTCTCGCCCAGCACGAACGAAGCATGTAGGTTTCTCTTGCAGGCAATAACCGACGTCGTTATATGTGACACTTAGACTCGTGCAAATAAAGGTTGAACAGGTGTCAAATATATCCTGTTGACAACATATCGAGTTCAATGCCGAAGTTCATACACAAAAAAAAAATCAATATTACCTGACCTCTTCGGACTTATCCAATGTACGAGGTTGAGAGGACAAGGATAAAGTTTCATGCTTTCAAGTAGGACTTGATAAAAATATGACCTTTTTTTGTGATCGCCTCTGTTTACAATGGTTTGAAGCATTAGGAAAACGCTGGATTGGTACAACATGACAAAGTTGAGGGGGTTATGTTACCAAACAGCCAAGTAAAAACAATATCTATATATTAACGTTTTGCCCTAAATTTCTTATGTGTTTGTAAGGAAATAAAAAAAGTTTGATATTTTTGCGAAAATGACATATATATGTAAGAAAAAAGGGTGGGACCACAGTTTGAGAACTCGGCCTGCGACCTCGTCCTCAAACAGGTGGCCTGTGGATTTTTTTTCTTTTTCTTTTTGCATATTCGCTCTGAAGAGTTTGAAGAAAGTAACTGTTCTGTGGATACGCCATACACAATGACCATAGCCCTGAATAAGGCTGCTTTTGCAAAATCACCCAGACGGACAAATTATGTAATGTTTCCCACAAAACAGCAATGATGTGAAAGTTTTGTATTAGAGCAGCTTTTTGACATATAACAGTCATGTTCATCATTTGCTGTCTCTTCCTTTAAAGAGAGGACTTCAATGTAAGCTAAAGAAGAATGTAATTATGGTCAAAATCGTGGCCGATTTAAATTGATTTCTCTGGTTTTGACGAATAAATCGGGAGTTTTTGTTATCATTACGTTTTTCTGTCTGTCTGTGGGTCCGCCTGTCCATAAGCTTTGTCATGTTAGGGGTGTTACCACTGTATATGCAATACCGCTTCACGTGAAGTTATAAAATTTGTTGACTGTTTATGTTTACGACCAGACCAGGAACCTTCTGAAAGAGTGTCGTGGGTTTAAAAATTTCACAGTGCCCATTCTTCTTGAATCTGTCTATTTACCTTTTCGTGTCAACACTGTAACTGAAGAACTGCGTCACTCAAGCATTTCGATCATTAACACCAAGGTGGATTGCATTGTTGTATGTATGAAATATTCTCTCTTCCCTGACGGGAATATCTGCAGGATTCCAAACTTTTGTCCCGTTTCTTTGTGAGAAATTCTGTAGTCCTGTTGTGGCACTAGTTTACCGCACGGTATCTGATAATTCACAGTTGTTAGTACGGTCTGGCTGCTCTCTCTCGCTCAATAAACCTTACCCCAGGGCATCGCCGGCTTAGATGGTTACAACTTCCGCACCCTGCGACTGTAGGCGCCCAGTGGGTCGTGTGTTCTGATCCAGCTTCTGGCGTCTCTGAATCTGGCTCTGCATTGTCAGTGAGGCGGTTTGTCGCTGGGCAGTTTGTCGAAGGTCGGTGTTTTACTCCAGTCATTCCCGTTCCCTCTACTCGCAAACCTAACCGCTGTCCATAAATGAAAACTTCTTGAGCACAGTTTTAGACAACCATCAAAGAATGTATATAATGATACCTACATAAGTGCTACTAAGCACCTAAGTATGCCTCATGAAATTGGCCCCAGCCCTTGTACAATGCTCTCTAATACTGACTATTGATAATTAAGATTCAGAAATAAAGACGAAGATTCACTTTGGGAGCTGATATTTAACAAGCTGTGCCTTTTCGTCCGTAAAAAAGAAGGCGAATAACACATTTTAACTTTTTAGCCCTGGAGAGACCACTGGGCATTCACTTGCCCCTTAATTATTTCTGGAGTCATTTATCTCCCTTTGGAGCCATAACAACTGACACTTCCTAACGAATATCTGTTTTTCTGTTCCTTTTAGATGGCGCTGCCGCGCGTTGTCGCGCTATTGACTCTGTGCTTGACATCTGCCATGTCCAGCAGCGTGTAAGTGGTTTCTCTTACGGTTATACTAACAGAATGATGCGGTCCATTGTTCGAATCCACCTCTCGCTCTTTTATCTGCGTGTTTAAGGTACCTGGCGAAGGTCAGTGGTTTATCACTGGTTAACCTGTTTCTTTCGCCCATACAAATAACCAATGTCATACAAGTAAATTGTTAAGCTCGGCGTTAAAGACCATTCAAGTAAATCAATAAATATATCAAAAAAGGCCATATTGTTTTTGAGAAAAACCTCAGAGGGGCTCCCCTGGTCTGGTGGTCAGGCTGCCAACGCTTCACATCGAATCGCGAGCCTCTCACTAATGTAATCCCTGTGATTTCAAATCCGACTGGTGATGCAGTCATGTTCGACTGGACGTAAAGCCATGTAGGACCTGTTTCTTAAAATTTGGAATCACAGGTCAAAAAATTGTCCATATATATTCTGCTGCCACCGACATTTCTCTGGTGGTCACATGCGACCTCTGCGACCAGTCGCAAGCTCTTTCTGAGACTTCATTGCAATTCCTACATTTTTCGATCGCACCTAGCTTGTGAAAAGGTAGCAGACCCTTTGTGGGTTGGATCTTTAATGGAGATCGAGGGAAACATTTCCGACTGAGGCTCTCCTTTCTCTTTCTTTGAAGATGTGAGCTCTTCAAGCATATAGCCAAAGTTAATTACTAACTTTTTTGATGAAGACTTTTCTAGGTTGGTCCTCAAATCATAGCTTTTCTTCATAGAAAATTTACTGTCTTCCAAAGAAGACATTTTTTAAAAACCCTATAAAAATATTTAGCGAGTTAAATATATCTCACGTGTTGTTGTAGAGTTTTATCCCCCGTCGATCCGGAAAAGGCACCAGAGCCACTTCCGCCGGAACCCAAACCGGAAGACCTGTACCTAGTGTCTGTTCCCAGAGTGGTTCGTGCGGGTCAGATCCTTGATGTTTTTATCAACGTTTTTATCAAAACTCGTGGCTTTTTGAAACCAACGGTTGAACTGAAGGGAACCGGGTCTGACTACAATGTAACACACGCCTCCAGGACTCGGTACATTTTTTCGAGTAAGTTGACGGTATTTCTCCTACGTATGGAAGGTAAACTAAATGACATTTGATATCTGTTTAGGCCCATACATCATACATTCACCTCGAAAACGTTATTTTAACAATATAGCTTTTGAAAAACCATTTTATGTCTTTAGATCTTTTAACAGTAATGAAATCACAATAGTAGAGAAAATAACATGGTATGGATAACACCAATTCCATTGACCTTTCAAAGCTTGGAAATGTGCTCTAAAAAAACATTCAGTCATTGATTTCGTTTCAGTTGTTTCACCAATATTTTTGCAAAGAGAATTAATAAATGGAAGGGCAAAAAAATATCAAATTAAACATATTTTCGTAAACTGTAGATTATCTCATGGCTGTATTATATATATATGCATACAATCAGAATCGATCTAAATAAAAATATGTATATAAATATGTATTTTTATTAACATCTATTTTGATTTAAATAATGTAAAATACAATTTATAATATATAAATTGTACTAATGGTATTCTGGACGCCCAGGAAGTCATAATAAAATCGTATTAAAATTGTCTATTTGCAGCCGTCGGAGGGAGATTATCAATCATGGTACGTTTTGTGTAATTACAAAATAATTTCCTTTGTGAGTTGGTCCTATACTCATTTTAGCGATTAATTGCCGCTCGAATACACCTTAAATCTGATTCAAAGACGGTTACAATATTGATAAAAGTCTTGAAATTTAAAGAGGTACATGGCGTGCAAATAGGGTACAAGCTACTCATCAATATTGTTAGTTAACTTTGATGCCTTTTATCTTCAACTAACTTACAACAGCTCAAAGAACCATCAAGTTGAGCTGAGCTTAAAATGGCTTATCGTGTTTTCCAAAATGTAATAATTTAATAATGAGTTATGATTTACATCTATTAACGAAAGATTGTTCCCAAAATGTACTCCATATATGGAAGTTTCACGAAACGTCGTAAGACATTGTTTTCTTTCCAAAGTTTCCACGTAAATCACCTCACTTTATGGTCTTTTAAAACTCTATAGACAAAGTGATTTACGAAAACGTTTATGAAACACCTGAGCTGCTAAATTTTGTAAAAGCAGTCTTAGCCTGTACCAAAAACTTCATCATGAAATTCTGTGTAACAGACCCCGGTCACTCTAAAGGCCCACACTTACCGTGTCGTGGTCACCAATGAGAGGATGTTCAAGTTTACCCATGAGACCACAGTCACACTGGACACTAACACAATCAATGGCTTCGTCCAGACAGACAAGGGCATGTACAGTCCAGGCAGTACAGGTGAGAATCGTTTGTAATTGCTGAACCAATGAACCAATAACTTCCTGACAACCGTCCGCAATTGATTTCATATTTACGTACATATCAGAGCACTGTCCCAAAATCTGCGAGCCCCCAACCCTCCAGGCCTGAGAACCCTTGGCGATGATTACATCCGCAATAATTGTAGACAGACGCCTGCTGATGACATTGAGGTATTGCTATACTTGTGCACACATGCACGCTTCGAGTATAGGATAGACTGATGTTTCGCTGAAGGAGATACGCATTTTCTTTGATGAAGAAGAGCTGCGTTGATGAAACCTCAGAGTATAGGGAAGGTCATATGGAAGTACAGTTATGCATTGTTATATAGAAGGCAGTAACGGCCATTGGTCTACATCTGGCAGATTTGGCACGCCGCTACCAACTAAAAGTCTTTCGAAATAAGCGGCTCGATGCCGCGAGATTTGTCACAGATACGTGAGGTTTTTTAAATGCAATTCACATCGTTATTTCTTTCTCAAATTTAAGCAAAAATTTAAACCAAACAAACAACTGAAAAATTTCGAGATCAAACTTTAATAACTCCACAGAAATTATTACAGGTCGGAGCAAAGTACGAAAAGAGTGTAACGAATGAATTTTAACCGGAATTTACCAACAGTGTAACGGCTAAAGAGCAAATCCTGTACGATCCATTGTCGAAAAATACGTCTTAAATTCCATATTCACTAAAAAATACAAACTGATAGGTTCTTAAAATTCACCTATTATTCTTGTTTTTCATTCATTACAGTTCGCTACAGGATTCTTTCGCTTGATCCGAGTCTTCAAACCTTCAAAGGCAAATACGACGTAGTCATTTATGTGAGTATGGTTTCCAACTCGACATTCTTCTTTCTCATTGTTAAGACCCCTTCGTATTATAAAATTTCACGTGTAATCGTTGCGATTTCGAATGCGTCAGCAATCTTTCTTATTATAACAAAAACAATTCTTTACCTGACTTGTTATTTGACTTTTAACAGGTAATAATTCTGTGGGTCTGTTCATTTTCGTGGAGACTATTGCTTGATGTATTTAGTTAAACGAGAACACATTTATCTTTGCCATTATCATATTTATATTTTGACCATACCATTTTATATTTTATTTTAACAGAATTGGCACTTGACAAGTACTTTTTCCCGTTAACTCATGTAAATCTTCAGCTATCAGTACCGGTACGCTCTTTGTACTTATGTTTGTAATTTATAATGTGTGCATATTTCCAGGACGCCCGGCGAAACCGTATTAAACAAGACAATGGACTTTCTGACAGAACTGGTCTCATCGAAGGGGAACTGAAACTTTCTGAGGAGCCCGTTCTTGGAGAGTGGCAAATCCAAGTGACGAATGACGTATGTCCTATTTAAACTCATTAATATTCATGTCCTGCGCCACCAATAACTACTAAGGTCTTTATATTTTTGCTCGTAATTTGCTTAGTTTACATAGTACAACAGTATTTATCAATGTTCCAGTGAAATAGTTTTCTGATGTTTGTCAAGATTTAAAATAATGGCCCTAATACAATTTTCTCAAGAATTCAATCGACATCAACTTTTTTTCTGTTATTACAATGATAAGTTTGTTAACTGTGCCTGTCAAAACTTATGGTCTGCGGGGCGAAATTGATTTACCTGTAATATGAGATATGAATATACAAAGGTCGTTTTTGCTTTTACAGCTTTCTTGTAATTGATATAATTCCCTTCAGAGCACTGAAAATACTTTGTTCAACTTTATTCTGTTTACTGTGTCAATGAGTTTGTCGTCAAGACAACTTAAATCCTGCGAGTGTCATGTCTACCTGTATTGGTACTGAATCTTTTGTTTTGCAGCTGATATCATTTTCGAAGAGATTTGAAGTCAGAAAGTATGGTGAGTGGGCATGTTATTATGTAGTTATTAAGATCCTTGAGGGTGAATGGCCATGTTAATCAGTGAAAGCTACATCCAGCAGTCAAAATAGTTACTTCGAAGATGATGCTACCCGATGTCCAGCGGCCTCTTATATAGGCTTTGACATCTAGAAGATTACAGTCGGGTCAATCGAGAAGTAAACGAATTCACACGTGCTTATTACCTACCATTTTATCAATTACCAAAATAGTGTTTTAACTTAAAACACTGACTACTAATTGCAACACTTCTTTATGGAGTATGAAATCTGATATTTTGACATATCTGTGATGGCTGAAATAAATAGAATGCCCTGTTTGAGTCCTTACTTGACATGAACACACACCTTTCACAAGTATAAATGCGGTAACTGTGAATTAAAGGTTATAATTCACGAAAAGCTTATTACCTACAAAGCATTCTTGTATGACATGTTACAACTATAGCTACAAATGGGACTGTTTTGTAGCTGAACATTTTAAGCGTGTTAATCATCTGTCGTGTTTCCTTACATCCAGTTCTGCCTCGTTTTGGCGTGACAGTCACGCCTTCCCGATCATTCGCCGTGTCCTCAGACGAGAGGGTGGTTGGCACAATTTCCGCCTCGTAAGTAAACTGTATACTGAGTCTGATGTCATTCATTTTATTTGTACTCGATCGCTTTGTTAGGGATAGATCAAATTCTACCGGACACGGAAATTTCATTTCGGGGCCTTATTCATGTCGTGTCTGGCGTCTTCGTCATGATATTCGAGGGACACAGAACTATAAGTATGTGAGTGACCTTTTTTACCTGCCGGGCCATACGCCGTCCTGGTATGACCGACACAACGCTGAACCTCGTGTTAAACACATTTAATAAATCTTGAATTCTGCCTTGCTTTGTCCGATAATAGGATTTAATACCAAGAGCATGCTAGCTTCTATTTATTTATTTATTTGATTGGCGTTTTACGCCGTACTCAAGAATATTTCACTTACCCGACGACGGCCAGGATTATGGTGGGAGGAAACAGGGCAGAGCCCTGCAGCCTGTGCATCTTGTCATGAAGACAGACCCGGTGTTGACTCCAGATGAAAACACAGTAAAGGGAAATTGGTTGTTTTACAGATACACCACAGGAAAACCAATCCAGGGTCGAGTGAAGGTCACGGCCAAGGTCGACCCTTGGTACCCTTGGTATGACCGGTCGGTAAAAGAACAACCGTCACTTAGCCTGGACCTGCAGGTAAGACGGAAACAGAAAAAATCAAAGGCCATGCAGAAGGCATCAGAAAGACCATGTCGAAAACATATGAAATACCATGCAGAAAACTCCTTGTAGTAAACTACTTGGGAAGGTCTGCTAGCAACCTGCCGATGGTCGTGGGTTTACCCTCGTTCTGCCCGGTTTCCTCCCTCCATAATGCTGTCCGCAGTTGTATAAGTCAAATATTCTTAATTACGGTGTAAAACACTAATGAAATAAATAAATAAAATCATGCAATAAACATCTGAAAGACCATGCAGTAAACCTTTTAAAACACCATACAGAAAACATGATACATCATGAGGAAAACATCTGAAACACCATGCAAACATATATATGAACCAATAGCAAAACGATTGAATTTATTGACCACTGAGATCACTTTTAGCAAATTTCATGAATCAGTTACCTTATCGTGTAGTTTACCCGGAAATGGCGTTTTCTAGGCTGTAATACCTTATTTATGAGAAAAGTTTTTAAAAATGCGACGTTTCGTAAATGTGGTCTCTGTTACGGTGTAACAATATCTTTTCATTATTTAAGCCTCTAAAGAAACCCCCGAGGGAGACTCAGAGTATGTAGTCATTGGCGATACAACAATATTATCCTAAAGGAAAATAATACATTTCCTTTCGAAACTTCTGACAAACATGTAAGAGTTTAAAGTGTTCCTTCATAAAACTAAAAGTTCCTCTGTTGTCAGTATTGTTTTTGAGCGACTTAATGTTGACTAAATGCAGCAACAAAGAAGTGTATAAACATTATTCAAGGTAATGCTTTGCTACACAGATCGAAGGAGACGTGGGGTACAGCTTTTCCGTGGAAGAGTTGAAGAACATCAGTAGATATCTTGATTATAGAGACATAACTATCGTGGCGGAAGTGAAAGAGGATTTGACGGGGGAGGTGGCAACAGCATCCGCCAAAACGAAGGTTTATCCGCGAGCAGAGAAAATTGAGTTTGCAGGCTCCAACCCGTCAACCTTTAAGCCAAGTCTCAAATACACAGGCTATGTAAGTGGAAGTAAATGGTTATAAAACATGTTTGCAAAGCTGAAGATTTCTTGAAGGACCGTAAATAGAACACCTCGAAAATCATTAATCAAATCAAACTGACGGTGTAAATCTACATGACGGACGCCATGTAGCTCACTCAAGTGTATACCTATTTAAGCTAAACAAAAAAAGGCTTAAAAGAAGGGGCAAAGTATATTGAAACAAAAGCGTGGATAAAACTCCAATCTTTTTTTCTTTTGCCATTCATCATCTGCATGAGGCTTTGACAATAATTCAAGTATATACAAGTATACTCTTTGACTAATAGGTTAAGGTGCTTCAACAAGACGACAGACCATTGACAAAGGCATTGGAGCAACTAATTATAGAGAGTGAGATAGAAGTCCCACTGCCAACTACCACTACAACAACCACAACAACCACAACAACAGCGAAACCGCCAACGCCCGCTGATGGCACAGTAGAACCGATCCTGGTGGAGGATGTATTCTTTCCACGTCCTTACTGGCCTTTCCCTCAAAGCAACACGAAATGGATTAAGCTGGGCACACAGACACTTGACATCCCAGCCAACGGACTTGTAGAATTTACATTGAAGGTGCCTGATGAGGCCAAGAACTTACGAGTTACGGTAAGAATTAACTCCCTTACAAGTTTAATTAAAAATCTAGTAAGTCAGGAACACTCCATCAAACACCTTCACTTTTGGCAGATAGAGAGAGACGATCT